>JAHHFK020004954.1:0-50821 GCA_024533555.2 Aedes koreicus | reverse complement strand
TTTTTTTTCGTTCATATAATCGCTTGAAAATTTCACATTCATAACTAAACGCGCCGTGGTTCACGTCGAAATTCGTTTTATGTTCGTTATTTGTTTTTTTTTTACAATTAATACATTTCAAAACAGTTGATGTGCATTCAGATGTCGTGTGACTTTCACTACACTTAGTGCATGCTACATTATTTTTACAATCCATGCTCATGTGTCCAAATTCTCCACATATGAAACATCTCAAGACTTGAATTTCAGGAACAACACGACACCAATCAAATTTAATATTAACGTGTTTCGCGGTCAATAAACAATTATAAGTGTTTTTATCAACTTCAATTACCGTATTAAACTTGTTGTACTTGAAGCGTGGATTTTCATGCGTTTTTATTATTTTAACTTCATTAATCGTGATGTCTTAATTTTGATCTTTCAAATCCGAATGAAGTCATCGGAGGAAAACTTCTCACTCATGCCCATCACTTTAAGTCTTGGCACCGATGAGGGAACAACAGAGTTATAATTTTCACCCAAATCGCTTATGATGCCATCTTTCACAACATTAACATTACATCCTGTTGCACACTCAGCAATAATAGAGCCATCCACGAGTAGCTTTTTCTAAATCAGTCGCAGTGCTTATATTCCGATATGTTTAACTATTATTAATAGTTCCAGCATTACACTTAACTTCATCCAGGAAACTAATATTTTCAATAAAACCATCATTTGACGTCTAACGTCTTCCTGAACTTAACGCTTTTTGCTTCTGGGACCCAGGCTTAACTCCGATGCCGTACTTGGTGTACCTTGTTTTACATTCATTGCAGCTACTTTACTTATTGGATTCAATAAAAAAAAATTAACCTTTCATTATTTCCGATTCCCCCTGTTTTTAGTTCAAAAATTGCCTTCTCTAGTGCTATTCAAAATTTCCCCCACTAAATCCATACCGCTTGCTACCGCGTTGTTTATTTGAGCAGCAATGTGCTCCCGAACGCCACTGATCGAATCAGATAGAGAAGAAATCTTCTTCATCTCCTCTTCGAACTTTTGGACGGTCGGGAGCAATACATTCTGCTCGCCACAACGCTGGCCTAACAAACAATCACCACATTTGAACAGTACATTATCGTTCTCACTGACTAGCCTGGCTACCGCTTTTGTCAGTGGAGTGCACCTATAATGGTATACTCTAGCACAACATGAGCAAGCAGTAGGGATGTCACTCGGCAGTATAGAATCCCCACACTGTTTGCACTCTGCCATTTCGCTTACAACCTATACACATCAAACGGACGGCATGCAAACAACACCCAACACAGAGAAATGAAAAGCAATATGCAAAAAATATTCACCAGCCGTCACTGGGGCAAAAATTATCAAAATTAAACGAAAATCAGCACGGGAGACCAATCGTCTCCAACTGATCTGGTTGAAACAACAACACTTTATGTGCGCGATGAAAATTATATCGCGGCACAAAATTTACTATTTCACACTAAATATTTGGTAATTAATCACTGCACTGCAGAAACAAACTACACTGTTCACCATCACCAATGAGCTCGTGGTTATCGGGTGAAACTGAAAGCAGCCAAATGTAATGCGTTGCCAACTACTGGTTGAGACGCTGGAGAAGAGCCTTCAACTCGACGCCGTATTATCATTTAAACCGAACGGCCCTATTAAGGGCCATCAAATGCTTTCTAAAAGTGTACCATACGATTTTCTAACGTACTTACTATCTTGTGCTGGCCTAACGATCAAACTACGCCTTACGGGTAGGGGTCAAATGAAAATTATAAAATAACTGAAACAGTTTGAACGCTAATAACTTTATCATTTCTCGATAGATTTTCGAGATTTTTGCTTCAATCAGTTGGAGATTTTGCAACTGTCAATTATCAAAAATATCATTGATTATTGACTTTGAATTCCCAAAAAGACTCTGGACAATCTATGAAGCGATAAGGTTTACATACAGTACCTGCGTTGCAATGTTCCACTATGAAACTAACGAAAGTAATCAAACTGTTCAACGTGGTCTTCGTCAGCCGGTCGTATGTTAAACATAACCCCACTTATTTTTTTTGTATAGTGTTTAGTTTTTTTAGTGAAGCAGGTTTCTATCTTTGACAAAGTTTTACATTAGGTCAAGGCGTCGCGTAGTGACGAAATTGTGAACTTCTTTCCATCAAACTAATGGCACTGAACTACTGGAAAACTTTGTCGAATACAGAAACCGTCTGCATGGACAGGAGAAAAAAGTACAGTATGCTCAAGAAACTCACTTGTGCCACTAGCGCCGCGTATCGAGAAAATTCCGAACTTTTAATCATCAATGAAAATGGTCCACTGAACAACTATATCGAAGATAGTAACGTTTTATATGGCCAGGGTCAGAATATGTAGTATATTTGGAAGATTTACTTACACACTAGTGCCACGTATTGAGAAATTCTGAACCTGCTGAAAAACTTTGTCGAAGACTGAAACCATCCATTTGGTCAGGATATAAAAATAAAGCATTTTTAAGAAATTTACTTGCAACCTAGTGCCGCGTAGTGATAAAATTCTTGACTAATAGTTACCAATGAAAACGCCTTTATCTACTGGACCCCATTGTCGAAGACAGAAGCCATCTAGAAGGACAGGATTACGAGATATATCACGTTGGAACCTGTCATATCAAACTTGATACCCTAAGTATTTTATTTACGTGGGTTCGTCTCGCCATATCGAATTCTACCACAGTATTTGAGGTATTTCTGCAATCAATTAATACGCTGTTTGGGCCAGAATGAGAAAACACGTTGGATTTACATCGATAGCTCCTTCTGCATAAAAATGGTAAGGGGAAATCTACATGTATTGTACAAAGTACAACAGCGCGTGTGCCCAAAGGTTAAAATGCCTGGAATGCCCGCGACAGATCAAAACTCCACGATGTATTCGTGCATTCAAAAAATTGTACAGAAAATTAACTTTTGACGTCTGAACTAAAAAGCATAAAAACTATTTTGTATTCAAAAATTATTTTGAAGAAATTTACAATAATTGTTTGCATCCATCAATAGATACTTTTACCATTACAACCAATTCCGGTGCTCCTTAAGTTATCAAGTTTAGCATGGATCACATCATCCAATGAGAACTCGAAACAGGAAATATTTATTGCATTTGCATTCCACCCCGCTTGCTTATTGATTGGAGCTTGGTTTCCGTTCATGCAAGACCTTTTTATGGTACTTGTTCGTTCAAATGGGTGTACAATTTTAATGAACGTGTTGCGGTTCAGATGTACAGAGGATTCTAGTACTTCTTGATTCATTTGAATTTGACATTTCTAGGTAACGAGTCCGCGAGTAGGCGAGTTACAAATGCAAACCATATACCTCGATGAACCATTTCAAAAATAACCAGCCGTATGTATAAACACATCCCCGTTACCGAATTGTGCCTCAGGTCGAGCTAATTGGAAAATGGAACTGTGGCCAAACGACAACTCTCCGGTCGGAATGGAGTGGATTGGCGCCAGCAAGTCCTCGAAATAAAATACTTCTCAGCGGGAGTGGCGGCATGCAGTTACCAGAACGAAAGCCGGAGAGCGCAACACATTTCCGGTTCGACGATTTCAAATGGAAAATCACGCGAAAATTTATTTTGCTGAACGCAACCACCAGAAAACTTTTGCATAAAAGAGTAAGAGCATGCTTCGGTGCAAGGCAGTCGGCAGAACAAACCAGACACGAACGAGGCTTTCCCAGCAATATAGTCGCCCTTCATCCGTTTCCTAGGCAGATTCAGTTTCTGGTAAACTTTCCATGGAACCCCTACTGCTAGTGCTAGGATGGGAAATATACAGTTTCCTATCATAACAGAATGAAACATAGCCACGTTTGGTTGCTTTTCATCCCATTTCCATCTCGATACCGCGAATGGTTCTCTTCTTTTTGAAGGATTTCGTCCAATTTAATTGCCGATGAAAGCTTACACCACGATGAACAGCAGTAAACTTATTTTCCACTCGAAGAGTTTGTCATCTAGAGTCATTCAGAACTCAGTAACAACACAATACCAGCTTCAACCCTGTACTAAAAAGTGAAAAAGGATGTGGTCGTATGAATTGAAATAGCTGCCCCGAAACTTACGGTTCCCAACTGGCGGTGCTGGTTGCTTCATATATCACCATCTGTATCCGGAAGCCAAAACTACAGCAGAGTTTCTTTTTTCCTTGATTCCTGCCGGGTTGGCTTGTTTCTTCGGTTGACTATTGTGCAGTGAAATATCACACAGCCTTTCGAGCAATCCAAGAGACCAGGTCATTTTGGCAGCATTCGAAATATATAGGTTCTACAGATTTTAGACAGTGGATTCCATTTTCGTCATGAAAGTTCTGCGTGTGTTGTGTTGCACTTATCCGAGACTGATTCACCAAAAAATGGCAAACTTTAAATTAAAATTTAAGATGAAAATTTTCATCAATTTTTTTGATTTGTTCTTAAATACTTAAGAATTTAGGAGCAGTAAACATTTTCTACAATATCAAAACCAGTTTAATCATTCATTCTGGAAGTTTAAATGATATCACTGTCTTTCGGCAATGATGACATTTTCACCAACATTGTTTCGATTTTGAACGAAAAAACTGCTTGATAATGGTGATGATTATGATGATGGTTTGTTGCCTCTAGTTCGCGAGAACCACAGCTCCCTCGCAAAAGAATGTTGTTTCGATGTTTTCGAATGGGGCTGATTTTTTTAATAAAAGGAACTTGGTATTATGAAATTTTCAGCCCATTTGGTGAAAATTGCATAAACATTGGGTTACGGTTCCTCAAAGTATTGGGTTGTGATCTCAAAGTAGGTATAGCATGGATAAACATATGTTGTCTCTGTTGACGAAATTTTAGAGTCACAAAACTCTATAAAATGGCGTTTTCGGATTTATGTTGCCGAAGTCATTTTTGATCAAATAACTCCTAAAGTAAGTGAGTTTGGAAGCGCTATAGCGTGGCTCACTTAGAAATGGAACAACATCATTTGGGTCTATTTCGAATTTAAATTAACAGATTTGAAAACTGCTTCCACTAAAATGCAAACTATTGCTAATATTTTAACAAAAATAAAATACGAAACGAATTAGTCATCGTGGTTTCAAAGGAGTTCTCGAACTTTTCCCATACTAAGACCTATCAAGCGGTGCACAGCAGTCTCGCCCACTGTTTTGGTGATTTGATTCCACCAACTTTTCATCTGAGCGGCCGTTTTGATGATTGTATCTTTAACCTTCGGTTTTCAATGGGCCTGAACTAGGGACAATTGGGCGGATTGAGGGGTTTTGGAACAAACTGGTCTCATTTGTTAAAGGGCAGAGTTCATCCGAGTTCATAATTTTCATATGACAAAAACCTTTGTCTTCTGGCCGATGTTGCAAATTCCCTGCCAGATCTTATATTTGCGTATGAATTTATCTGCAAAAACAAATTTAAATATGACGGGAACACCTCCTCGAGGTTTCACCTTGAAAAAAATTGGTACTGAAAGTTGCCGAAGTACGCCTTTACATAGGTTTCATCATCCATAAGTGGTAAGCAAATTGTCATACAGCTTTCGAGCAAGGTCTCTAGCTATGTTTTCTCTGCTTGAGGCCTCTATTGAGTATCCGATATAATAGTACACATATGAACTAAAAACATCTCTAGTTTAAAGCTGCTAGCTGATTTCGTTGCATATATAAAGCCTGTCCCCGATAAATTTCGGACACCAAAATAATAGCAGCAAACAATAATTACACATAATTCAACCGATTTTTTATTTCCTAATAATAGAGTTATATCTACATAAGATACAGTTGATTAAGATATTAATCCTTCCTTCTGTAAAATTCACAAACTTTCTGTGGTACACCCGCCATCAGATTCCGTACGGTATCCTCAGATGCGCCCGCCGTGACGATTCTCCACCTTCTCTTGAAATCATCGGTAAGAAAGCAAATGTCTTTTAAGTTTCGAAGAGTTTCCGCTTAACTAGAGCCCAGTACTTCTCTATTGGGTGAAATTCTGGACAGTTTGATGGATGGTCTGTTTTTGGCACGTATTTGACCTCTTGTACCATAAACAATTCCTGAACGGATTTCGCATAGTGACAAGAGGCCAAATCAGGCCAAAACAGAGCTGAAGGTCGTGGCTTCTGATAAACGATAGCAACCGCTTCTGCAGACATTCTTTCTTGTACACATCCTTATTGATAGTGCCGGTAGGGACGAAACTTTGAGATTTTCGACCACAACTACATATGGCCTGCCAAATCAAATACTTCTTCGGGAATTCGGGCCCCTTCTTTGTCCAGAAATGCTCGGCAACGGCGTTCCTTTGCATTGTGGTATAAAAAGCCAGACCCGAAAGCTGTTTAAAGTTTTCAAGTACGTTTGTTTCGTCATTCATAATGATACTAGTTAATGTTTGCAAAACATTGGTGTAAAGCTCCTTAACACGACTTTTTTAAGTGAAATTTTGATTGTCAAAAGGAACCTTTCTCACTTTGTACGCCTTCAGTCCTTGCATCTGCTTCACTTTTTTTACGTATGATTTTGACTTCCCAATTTTGAGAGCCACATTTCGAACAGAAAGATTGGGATTTTCTTCAATAATGGCCACCACCTTCTTGTCCATTTGTCGGGAGCATACTTTTCGATTTGTTCCACTTTTAACCTTCCGATCCACAGTCAAGCGCTGGTAAAATGATTTGCAAACACAAATCCCGGTACTTTTCAGTAGTTTTAGTTTCTTGGCAAGATCGCATACCGATAAATTCGAATGTTGCTGCCGTTCATACAAAATGCGTTTGCACACTTCCACTTGATTCGACGCCATTTTACTGAATGTAACAAGAATGTAAACATGTTGTACCACGAAATAAAGTGGAGTTTTAGCTGTCATATAAGTGAAATGTTTCAGTGATCCGTGAAATAATATTAAATCAAGATTGAAAGAAAAGTTTCCGAAATTTAACGTGGGCAGGGTTTACTGAAGGTCGAAGTTGAAAAAACCTAAAAAAATTAGTTTTAGTCTCTTAACAACACATAACTTTTAATCGATATTTACATTATCTTCACTACCTATAGGTTTCAATAGACCATTGGTAAGGTAGTAAAGCAAGCTTTTGAAAACATGTGTTTTTGTGAAATAAATGAAATAAAACCCAACAAACATCGGTGTTGAATTAGAGCTTGTTCAAGAAAATTTGGAGAAGCTATTCAGCTGTGTCTTCTAGAACAGCTGAATAGCTTCTCCAAATTTGTTTGAACAAGCTCTAATTCAACACCGATGTTTGTTGGGAAGGCATTAAAATTATAAAAAAAGAAGAAGAATTGAAAAAAATAATGAAATATCAACTTTGTTGACGGGCATTTTTTTGTCTCACATTGTCCCAGGCTAAAAACTGGTTCTAACTCAAGTTCTATGTCTTCATAAACAAGATTTATAGCGATTGGCTGTGACCACTTGCAATCAATGAAAATAGAGTTATTTGACAAAGGAATACGTCTTTGTTTTTTATACTGGGGTACAATTTAAAAAAAAAAACCTTTTCCGACCTTCACGAAGAGCGGTCAGGTTTTGAGCGTTAATATCTTAGTCGTTTCTCCAACCATTTTCAAAATGTTTTTCCAATCGATCGGAAATGATCCTACGCGTCGATTTTAATATTGAAAAATATTGCTTATTAACATTAAACTATTGAAAATAATGCAAATAATAGGCGATGTCTTTTAATTTAATCTTGCATAAAAAATTAACTAAATGTGAAGTATTTTCCTATCACATATTAACTTTTAGTGAGTCTATCAATCGGTACAGGGCACGCTGCCTGACATCGGATCACCAGATCATCTGGAATCTGGTTCCCCACCCCTAAGATTTTCAAATTGTAGTTGCAGTTGTAGGTAAATTAGGTTTCAAAACTTAACTAACAATGCCGCAAGAGCTGATCTGAAAATTAATTAAAAAACATAAAATATACAAAACACATAAAGCATATAAAAGACACTAAACAAAGTTGAAGAGCCAATTGGACTCAAACACTTAAAAATTGTAAATTACTAATACTAATTGTAGTTACTACTACTACTACTACTACTACTACTACTACTACTACTACTACTACTACTACTACTACTACTACTACTTCTACTACTGCTGCTGTGTCATTAATATTGTAAGGAAACATAGACTTGATAAGATCCCCGCAACCATACAAAATGTTTTCGCTCATGCCGGAGAAATAATTATTCATTCACCAGCACAACTTGGTATATTAGCAGAAGACGCAGCTGAATGTCAACATAAGCAGTTAAATTTTTTTCGAGCCTATCATGCTCGAAAACGATGAAGCGTAGATAACTTACATGATGTCTTCATTCGTGCCTTGAATGAATCAGACCCATACATCCGTTCAATTTGGATTGCAGAAAGGCGGCAGAAAAAGATATCTCAGGATTATCCAGACATCGTGAAAAGTTTTATGATATTCGAAGACTCTACAGACAGTTTTAAGGCAGAGCAACTGCAATACTTTGGAAGAACTAATGAATGCTGTTGATGAAATTGTAGAAAAAAAACAAAAAAAAAGAAATTTTAGAAAAATTTGTTGGTGATTTTACTTAAACATAATGATGTTTACGAATTTTTTTTTATTTATTTGTTTTATTGTCTAACAACAATTGCAATCAATATTTACAAATAACAAATTGCATCTTTTTAATTAATAAACATATTCTTACAAAAAGTTGTAAATCTAACATTTACTTTTAACTGGAAATATACCGTGTTAAATCAAATAGTATTATCTCTGTTACAAAATTTAAATGATCTTTAGCTTTTGATATTTTTGAAAAAAAAAAAGGCTTTAACTACAAAATTAATTTTATATCAAGATTAAGTAAAGCTTTTTTCAATACCAGACCATGAAGTGTCTTAAAATTACCATAAAAAAATCTTTTTACCATATCCACTACAAAATACTACAAAAATCTTGAAAAATCATTGAAGTTTGCAAGATATTATGAGCTATTCTGAATGAATGAGTTTAGCTCTTTTCAAAAACTGTTAATGGAATGTTTGTTTAATTCTATTGACAATATATTTTGTTCAATCAATCTGCAGGAAATTTGAAAAAAAAAAACTACAGGAAAACAAATTGAAACTTCCTAAATATTATAACTCATCTGAAATCATCCAAACCCCAGCCTTTTTCAACACTTGATCGTGAAATATTTAGAAATGTGCATTAAAAATATATTTTGATCAAACCAGCAACAGAAAATCTCGAAATAATGATGAAAATACATATGTTTGTCCACCTGCTTGTATGAAAATCTCCCATAGTGCGCCGATATTTAAGATTCGAAACATCCTATTATGCAGGAAGTTTTCCACATAGGCCGCCATGCGCCATTGGATGTTCCATTTCATGGGGGTAGTCCAGGTAGGAAACTTGCCACATCATATTTCCTGGACAAATCGAGGGACACTACATCAAAATGTAAGTTTTCAGTGTCGGCCTAGAGCATCTTCCCCATGCAGTTCAAAAGCGTGATGGGTCTACAATCATCCGTTAGGGTCTTATCCCTCGTGGGTTTTGGGAATAGGAATGACCAACCCTTCTTTCCACACGTTTGGAATCGGGCTGGGTTGTCAGCTTTTGTCGAGAAGAGCCATTTGAACTATAAGTGGCAGTTTCCCCAGGATAGGATACAACGTAAGAGCGCAGAGCCCTGTTGAGCTCTCCAAGGTGGAAAAATTTATTGTAGTATGTGGTGGTACTATTTGGAACCTCTTTGGTACGACGACTTTATCTCAGCCAGCGTCATTACACGAAGGAACTCATCATTGTATTCTGTTTGCCGACACCCTGGAAAAATTGATTAGGAAAAGTCTCAGTGGTGAGCTTCGGTTCGATTGAGTATCCCGTGTCAAGCTTAACGACGTTCTCCACATGGCGGTTCTTCCAACTAACAGCCTTAACCTTCTTTCTTTCTTTTCCTTATTTAAATTACACCTAAGACTCACCAAAGTAGGCGGGGCCTACAGCCTTCGACAAGACGATAGGGAAATGGTCACTTCCGTGTAAATTATCGTGGACTTGCCAGTTCAACTGACAACCCACATCCCAGGAGGTTATGGACAGGTCGATAGTGGATTCAACACCCCTAAACAACCCAACATGTCTTGTAGTTGAGAGAGCCGCTCACCGCTAATGTCATCCTTATGTGATCCACATGAAGGGTAGTGCGAATTCAAATCACCCAGGGTCACATAAGGTGCAAACTGTTGGGAGACGAGATCCCCAATTTGCCGATAGCATTCAGTTCTTTGCCCACCCTGCAACTCGGAGAAAATTGATGATTACAACTTGTTTACACTGGAATATTGACAGGGGTATAAACGGTAATCTGCTTTCTAACTGAACAACATATCAAAAGGCAGCTGAAATCCAATTAATGTTTTTATGAATGCAACATCGATAAAATCCCATTGCTCGTTGAAACTGATCCACGACTGTTGAAAACAACCAAATTTGAATTAAACTTGCTAGTAAGTGGGGTCACTTAGTGGCTCAGTACATACTGCATTAATGAACCATCTTAATGCCATGTAGACAATAAGCAAAATGTGATAAGTAATAAGCATCAAATGCAACGAAAGATGAAGAAGAAACGTTGTATTATGTAATGCCCCCAGCTCAAGAATTACTTGCTTCTCGTTGCACATTGTTCAAAAGCTATCATGCTAACTTATCGTTCTTGTATTGCAAAACTTTTAAATGATACCCCGAATCCCATTTCAAAAATTCAATGTACTAGATCCCACAGCAATCTCGTGAATAACAATACCCAACTCTTCCTAATTGAAACTCTTCGGGGCATTGTTTATTAACCTCCTTAGCCAAGGTTGAATACTTCGACCATAATTAATTTGCTTTTGCTGAAAAAAATATCCCTCCATAAGCAGCAAATCATCATTTGCCGCATTTCGCGATCTGTTGATGGTATATTGGCAAAAAAAATGATAATTTTAAACCATGGCTGTTTTAGGGAAGACGTCATTAGATGTAGTGGAATTGTTAAATTCAAGCAAATACACTTCAAGTTTTCCATGCGATCCCTACTGTAGAATGGTCCGTGGGCTTTACTCCACCCAAGGACCAACTGTACGGCAATAGCCGAATATAAAGAAAAAGAGTAACAAAACCTCGCGAACAAACACTTTAACAAGCGAAAAAACATGAAAGCGTAATAATTATGTTTCCACGAAAATTAATTATGAGGGAAAGGAAACTTTCTGCCACCCACCACAACCCGACGATGATTACGATGGCGCAGGGGAAATTTTTCCTGCAAAACTGGAGAGTGCAGCAGCAGGCTTAATTTGTGTACCGTGATGGAGCACTTTCTGCATGACTGAATGGCTTTACTAGTTGCGGGTCGGTTTTCCATGCAGATTTGGTGAACTTTCCGGCAGCACTTGAGAAGTAGGAAGTGCAACTGACATCATCTCCGGCGAATGCTATGATCTTATACTTAAAGGGAATATTTTAAATTTGTCCCTGGATTGGGAAGGGGAAAATTTTGCAACAAGAAGATAGCGACGTGATGATGCTAATTTCTTACTGTGCCAAAAAATATGCTTCATGTCACATAGGTATGTACCTTCCTGCGAAATATTTTGTGGTTGGAACGAATGGAACTTAAAAGTGCTTCTATACATTCATTATAATATTATGCAAATTAGTTTTAATCTTATCTGCATTTCATTCTTTATATAAAGTGTGGTATTTATTTTGGTTCTACTTAAAAGCTTCTTCGGAAGAAGTTTATTAGGACTCAAATTGACAAAATTTTCAGAGGGTATTCCGTTCTATACATTGGAAAGGAAGCAAACTGAATCGATTTGAAGAAAATGCTCATTATTTCCACCAATTAATTCCCTCAAATCCAGGAGCGTGACCCTAGATGCTTTCAATTATATCCTTCCTTGTTTGCGCGCCGTAGATTCCGGTTGGCTCTATGTGCGGATTGAATTAACGGAAGCAAACGGAATTAATAACGTCACCATCAGCAGTGCACGTTCCGGATCATAAATTCCCACCCCTCCTACAATTCGAACGCTGTCGGTAGGATTCCTCTACCGTGTATTCTGTGCACGCACCTTGCCCGGTAAGCTCTCCGACATGTGGCTGGTGGGTGACGGACGGCGTCGCCGGATTTGTTTTGGGTGGCAGCGTTTAGCGACCGAGGTGCTAGGCAGACGATAAATAGCGAACGCTGCAAAAAGCTGCACTGCAATTATGATGGAACGATATTGATCCAAATGGCAAAGTCAGTCAGCGACGATAATTTGCTTTCTGATGCGTCATCAATTATTGTTAATTAAATTTTACTCTTCCTCCCTTCGTACTACTGCCTGTACTTCTCTTCTCAGCAGTGAGAATAAAACTTATTAATGAGTTTTCATGTAATGTTTGTTACTAGTGGAGTAAAACCTAGATTGAACTCCAGTAGACATCCTCAAAGATGTTTTATAATTCCAATGGTGAAGTATTCATGTTCAGAAATTATAAATTATTACAATATTTGGTGATTTTTATCTATTACATTCTTAATTGAAAAACTAATACTTCACTCGTTAAAATAATTTCTAATAAAGTCATTTGATTAAAAATAACCTAAACACTTTTTCAAACTTTCAATAGTAAACGCCAGCAAATTTTTTTAAATTCCAATAGCAAATCTTTTGACAGCTAAGTCTATTTCAACGGCGACTCACAGACTTCTTTAGTGTCATGTGCTTCTTGCTATTTTTTGATGCTGTACTGTGAGTTTAAATTTTCCTCGTTTTCAAACTACACTCGATCTTCAAATATGCTCATAAAAGTGTTTTTTTTTTAAATAACATTTACATTCTTTCCAGTGTACCCATAGAACAATGTTGATAGGATTACCGGGCCCTTTGATGAGATTCATGTTATGGAAAGAACGTAAGGAGTGTATCGAAAATAAGCTATCCACAAACTTTCTTTCAAATTATGTTGAAAACCGATATTTTATTCATACAAAAAAATGATCCTCTATTGTACGAGGTTAAACTTGAACATAATGAAGAGCGGATGAAATTTAAGTTATTCCTTCACGAATTTTCGAACTTTGGATCGAATGCTCTTCATCGAGTTCCGGACAAGTGTTGCATCGCATTTTTTGGACGCTTGAGCCCAAATTTTTTTGAACTCCTGCATGTTTCCAGCTGCCTTACCAGTCTTCTTGAAGACCCTCTTCACGATTGCCCAGTAACGTTCGATGGGTCAAAGCTGAGGGCAATTTGGTGGATTGATATTTTTCTCAACGAAATCTATACCCTTTTCCGCAAGCCAATTGAGAGTGGTTTTGGCATAGTGAGCCAACGCTAAATCCGGCCAAAACAGTGGAGGTTTACTATGCTTCTTATATTAAGGCAACAATCTCTTCTGGAGACACTCAGATCGATAGATTTCCGCATTTATAGTTCCGTTAGTGTAAAAAATGGTTGACTTCAAACCACAGGAACATATTGCTTGCCATACCAGTACCTTTCGACCGAATTTCTCCACTTGAATCGACCTGTACGCATCGCTCACATCCTCTCCAACGACGGCAGTAAAGTATTGTGGACCTGGAAGGGTTTTTGAGTCCTCCTTTACATAGGTCTCATCGTCCATCAAAACGCATGCATCCGGACGCTGCAAAAGACGCGAATACAATTTCCGGGCCCTTGTTGCTGCTCGCTTCTTCTGTTCTGCACTTTGTTTCGAGATTTTCTGCTTCTTGTAGGTCTTCAGGTGGTTTCGCCTCTTGATACGCTGGATCATTCCGACACTCGTTCCTGTTTTTTTGGCCAAATCACGTATTGACATTGATTTGTTCTTCATGATTAGAGATACCACTTTCTGCTCCAGTTTCGGGTTGGAAGAACCGGGTTTTCTGCCTCTTCCTGGTAGCTCATCCAAAGAATAGTGTTCCCCAAACTTATTAATGATGGTTTTAACACTCGCATGATGAATTCCAAACCATTTCGCCAATTTTCGCATAGTAATACCCTTCTCACTTAGCCATGTGTCCAGAACCTTAATTTTCACTTCCTTTTCAATACGCGACATTTTGAAAACGCAGAATTTGAACCGCACAAACAAGTAAACAAAAGAAAGCTGACAGTCAAATGCACAGCATGCAGTGTTCAGAGCATAAAAAACCATCACAAATACATGCGTACAACGCAAATGTATGTGGATAGCTTATATTCGATACACTCCTTATTTCAGAGAGGAGTTCAAAAACTACACAACATTTGACCCCACCTACCCACCACCACACACAGAAAACCCCCCCAAAAAAAAAACCTCCCCCCAACAACACACTACACCCCCACCAATTTATTTTTTTAAAAAACTGCCTCATATTTCTCCCCCCCCACAAAAAAGAAAAAAAATGAACTATATTAGTTTGTTCTTTTCCGGTTTACGCCCCCCCAAACCAACCCAAAAAAAAGTGAAATGTTTTATTTTTTGTAGGGTAGGCGCGTTCTCGAACTTTTCCCTTAACACTACTCATAAGCTTCTGCACAGTGCTTTCTCCTACCATATTCACCACTTTTGGCCAATCTTTCTTAAATTGTTCAACACTTTCCGCTGGTTTCATGTGTTTTCTCAGCATCGCCTTCGTCAAAGCCCAGAAAGTTTCAATAGGGCGAATCTCTGGACAGGTTGGTGGATTCATCTCCTTTGGTACAAATATGACATTGTTCCTCTTGTACCACTCTAGTGCATATTTAGATTAATGGCAGGAAGCAGATCAGACCAAACGATTGTAGGCTTGTTATGCTGTTTGATCAAGGGTAGCAACCTTTTTGCAGACACTCCTTCACGTAGATTTGACCATTAATTGTGTCTGTCGTAATGAATGGACGAAATATTTTTCCACATCCGCATATGGCCTGCTACACCATTACTTTTTTGCCGAATTTTTCAGCGTAAATGGCTTTCACTGATCCAGCAACATCCTTTCCACACTTCAAATAGTCCCTTATATTTATGAATGTTTCGAAAATGGTAAACTTATAAAAGATTCCAATAGAAAATCTACAGTAGTGACATTAAAAGTCATTCAAAGAATACACAGGAATGTGTGTGATTGCCATATGACAATCCGGTGACTTTATCCTGGAACGGCAGGTTCCCATGAGGTCCCATGAAAAGAAAATTATTTGAATTGAACCCTAACAATATGGGTGTCAAAATTCTTAATATCATTCCAAAAGAACGTTTGACATAGTTATTGTACCATCCGGTCACTTGGCTCCAGATTGGCCAGTTCAGAGTAAGGCCTGTACTCGAAAAAAATGCACCATTTTTATCCGTGTGTAACTTTTTTGTCCGTGGGCAAAAAATGATGATGGGTATAACTAGTTTGGAGTGAATTGTTTACATGTGCAGCATTTTATAACAATCGGTTCAGTGGTTATTGAGATGTCATCGAAACAAGAAGAAAATCGCCGGAGAATTTTGCGCGCCGTCATGGAAAATCCGACTGCGACCATGAGATGGATCGGAAGACAACTGGGAATCACCCATAAAACTGTGTCTCGGGTGGTAACATCGTTTAAGGAGTCCCAGACGACCGAGCGGCGGGCTGGAAGTGGAAGAAAATCGAAGCCAGCTGACCCTGTGAAGGTCCGGAAGGTGTTGGATTAATTCAAGTGTAATCCGAACCTCTCGATTCGCGACGCGGCTCTGAAGGCAAAGTGTTCCGCCTGGTTCATTCAGCAAACCATGACACGAGTTGGGCACTTCGTGTATTCAAGGTCCGCAAGGCACCGAACCAGCGTGATCAACAAAACACGGCGGCCAAATCCCGCGCAAGGAAGCTGTATCGAGAGTGGTTAACGAAACCGATGTGTGTGGTTATGGATGACGAAATCTACATCAAGGCAGACGCAAAGCAGATACTGAGGCTGGAGTTCTACGTTGGCAAATCACGGTTTGGTGTTCCGGAAGACATAAGGAAGAAGAAAGTGGACAAGTTCGCCAAAAAATACTTGCTCTGGCAGGCCATATGCCAATGCGGTAAACTGAGTAAACCGTACATCACAACGGGTACCTGGTCAAGCGAAGTGAAAAACAACGGGTACCATCAACAGTGAAATTTACCTCACTGAGTGCCTCCAGAAGCGACTGTTGCCCTTCATGCGGTCCCACGGAGGCGAGACATTATTTTGGCCGGACCTGGCATCATGCCATTACGCGCAATCGACGTTGGATTGGTACAGAGACAATATGGTTGTTTTTGTACCAAAAACCGCCAACCCCCCAAATTCACCAGAGATTCGTCCATAATGAAGGCCAAAGTTCGAAAATCGTCCAAGGTGTTTAAGAACGAGCTGGAGTTGAAGAAAAAAATGGATGAAAGTGACCAAAAAGGTCAGCTCCACCATTGCACAAAATGTAATGAGCGGTGTTTAGGGAAAGGTGCGGGCTTTCAGCGATGGAAAGGAAATTGAATAAAGTTATTGTGCCCATATAATATAATCCATATGTATAAGTTCATTCCCTGAAAGTTTCAAGAAAATCCGACTTAAAATAAATTGTTGGCGAACAATTTTGTCTGGTGCATTTTTTTTTCGAGTACTGGCCTTAGGTTCCCATGAGGCCACGGATGGCCAGAAAATTATTTGAATGGAACTACTGGCCAATCAGTGGCTAAGTCATCAGATGTACCGATAACGATAAGAAATTTTCTTCTGGAACGATTCCAAGAATTTTGACACCCATATTGTTAGGGTTCAATTCAAATAATTGTCTGGCCATCCGTGGCCTCATGGAAACCTATTCTGAACTGGCCACTCCAAAACCAAATGACCGGATGGTCCAATAACTATGGCAAACGTTCTTTTGGAACGATTCCAAGAATTTTGACACCCATATTGTTAGGGTTCAACTCAAATAAGATTCTGGCCATCCGAGACCTCATGGGAACCTGCTCTGTGGTGACTGTTCCTGATTCAAGTTACCGGATTGTCATATGGCAAACACACACATTCCTGCGTATTCATTCCACAGTTTTTTTTATAATTATTGTTGGTTTTCTATTGAAACATTTATAAGTATACCATTTTCGGAACACGATATCCGGTTTTTCCGGAGACTGATGATGTCCATCGGTTATATTAGACAAGTTAGCGGTTGAGTTTTTGAATCCAAAACTACCAAAATACTCAAATCGGTTGGATATTTCCATAGTTATGGTCATTTTAGTTCCGTGGGTAAATACGTTCCCTGCCGACATTTTACGTAATAAAAGAAATTAGAAGGCCCTTCTCGCGTCCCGCTTGCTATGCCATCATTATTTCCCTTCATGATGAGTATTAACGAGTGTCACAAAGTTTCAATATCCTACTATAAAAACTTAATGAAATATTATGTTTTGAAATCAAAAAAGGCAACTTCCCTGTTGGACAATTAACGGTTAATTTGGATGTATAGACTGTTCCAGAAAGTATAAGCACACTTTAAAGATAACAAAAAAAGTCATGTTTTTTTAGTTTTAATTATTTTATTTGGCAAACCATATGTGTATTTGTGTTTTATATGATATTTTACTCTCGTTTAATCAAAATATTTAATCATAGCCAAGACTCCTAACTTTTCCTCGAACATGACCCATTAGCTTCTGCACAGTGGTACTTCCCACCGTTTTGACCACTTTTGGCCAATCTTTTTTAAATTTTTGGATGTCGTCCGCTGGTTTTATGAATTTTCGAAGCTTTGCCCAAAAAATCTCGGTTGGCCGTGCCTCCGGGCAGTTCGGCGGATTCATGTCTTTCGGCACGAAACATACATTTTGACTTTTGTACCATTCTTAAGTGTCTTTTGCGTAAGGACATGACGCCAAATCAGGCCAAAACACTACTTGACTTTCGTGCTGCCTGATCATCGGCAATAATCGCTTCTGGAGACATTCCTTAACCTATTTCTGAGTGTTCATCGTCTCCGTTGTGATGTACGGACTAGATGTATTACCACACTCGCATATTGCCTCCCAAACCATAACCTTCTTACCGAATTTTTCGGTAAAAAAATGCCTTCTCCGTTTCGGGGATGTCTTTGTCTTCGCTTACAGTAAAGAATTGTGGTCCAGGAAGCGTTTTGTGATCTAGTTTCACATACGTCTCATCTTCCATTATTATACACCCAGAATTTCTACACAATAACGAATCGTAGAATTTGCGGGCCCATGGTTTCACGGACGCGGCCTGTTTTGGGTTCTTTTTGGGTTTTTTCTGCTTCCGGTATGTTTTTAGCCCAAGTCTTACTTTGGCACACATGACGTTACTCGACGAGGATCCTAGTTTTTTCGCAACATCCCGAACGGAAGTCGCTGGTTTTCGCTTGTAGGCATCCCTGATCTTTTTTATCGATATCCGGACTAACAGGACCGGATTTCCGACCCTCTTCGGCGCATCTTCAAACGTTCACTGTTTTCTATATTTTCGAATCGCAGATCGTACCGCTCCGACGCTTACACCCTCTTCCTTGGCCAATTTTCTCAAAGAGAGTCCGCTCACAGTGCACCATTGGTGCACGATACTTTTTCGTTGTTCCGGAGTACGACCGCGCATTTTGATAGGTAACACAAAACTGAGCACTCTTTTGATTCTATGTCATTCATAAATGTGCAAACAAACGGACGCAGCCAAAACATGTTGAAATATTTCATTATATTCAAAGTGACCGTTAAAATAAGGTGTGCTTATACTTTCTGGAAAAGTCGTTAACACCTATAAATACCACCTAAAAAATATATATATATATATATATATATATATATATATATATATATATATATATATATATATATATATATATATATATATATATATATATATATATATATATATATATATATATATATATATATATTTATATTTATATATTTATATATATACTTATACAAAAGCACAAGAAAAAGGAAGAGAAATAAAAAAGAAATTAAAAATAAACAGAAACAAAAAAAAAAAAAAAAAAAAAGAGAAAAAGCAAAAAAACATAAAGATGAGGGAGAGACAGCCCCCAAGAAAATAACAGATAAAAATATATATATATATATATATATATATATATATATATATATATATATATATATATATATATATATATATATATATATATATATATATATATATATATATATATATATATATATATATATATATATATATATATATATATATATATATATACATATAATATATATATATATATATATATATATATATATATATATATATATATATATATATATATATATATATATATATATATATATTATTTATTTTTTTTTAAATAAAATTAACGTAAGGTTTATTTAACTCATACCCATGTATTGCTACATGTCTTATATTGGAGCAAACGATAAATAAATGTGCACATAACAACATTTCCCCCACTGTAAAAAAAACACCTTAGGAAAAAGTCAGACACACAAAAAGGGTCTCCTAATCCTGTTTTAAAAATAATTGACCTTCTCGACGTATTTTTCTTTGTAAATGTGATGATGCGCTTATTCAAATTGCTAATTCAATTTTTAAATAAATCCTTCTCCCGGACAATCTCAAGAAGGGCAAACTTGGAACGCAGAACTCATATCCCGACATCTTTTTAAAGTCGCCTTTGATATCTCGTCGTCCACATTGGTTTGGAGAGCCATAGCCAATGGAACAACTTTCTAGCGCGGGTTTTGTCTACGGTGTTTTACAGATCGTTCCAATTCGTTGGTTTTAAAGCTTTGTATACGAGTTATCCATTTGCTTTCGTGTGATACTCATTTGTTAAAGTGATACGGTTTCAGTCTGCACTTATTAGACAAATTAAATGTTCTCTAAATGAATATGCAATGTAGATCGAATAAATCAAATCGAAATGTCTTAACCTTCTCGTCACCTTTATATCATCCCAAAGTTTTAAAAAGCAGCAAACCTATTGAAACAGCTTCCAGTCAAATCCTCTTTCATAATCGAGGTAGCTGTGGAAACAACCCAAGTAACAGAAATTCTTTTTTTTTTTCTTACCGTATGATAGGTACTAGAAACTGAATTTATCTTTCCATCTGAAAGAAAAGTCGAAAACTTGCTTCGCTTTCAACAGTAGTTTAAAACCCATACCTTTCATTGAAAGAAGCATTTCTCCCAAAGACACCAATCAATCGTGATGGAGCTCTCTACCGATGCAGACATCTTGCCAATGCTGAAAATAAACCAGCTTATCTCGCCTTACTCTCGGAAAAAGGAACCAACTTTACCATTCCATCATTCCGGAGAAAATCCCACGCAAAAAGGAAAAAGTTAATCAAAGAGAAAATCTCACATTTTTGCGATGTGACCGCAGTGCTTCCGGCCACTCTGTTTCAGGTTCTGCTGCTCCTGTCGGAGGAATTTGATTTCGACTAACCAACATCGTTCAAATTGAATTATTGCCTCCATTGGTCAGTCGATTCTGATGGTAGCCGGGAATTTAAACTATGCTTCTGCGTTTGATCTGTCAGCAACGTACTTGGTTGGCTATGGTTAAGTGATTGCGATAGTCGGAATTGAGTTGTCGGTCGTGTGAGAAAGGCATTCGACCGATATGTTGGCTCGAAATTGGGAAAGACAGTTCCGAGCATAAATCAAAACGGTATGCTGTCCGGTGCACAAGATTGGGATGATCGAAATAGCTTAGACAGGCGGCACGATTTCCGGACTACATATAGGGGTCAAATTGCAATTATTTCAGCATCGTTAGTCTAGCTTCCCCTAGTGCAAACGGGATGTAATATTCTTATTTTAGTCTTTTAGCGTTACTGTAACGAGGGTTTTGCCCACGCTGAATTTAGCTCTTTTAGGTAATGATTGAGAACTTTCTTTGGCATAGAAATGAATTATTTTTCAAATTGTGTGTCGAGAACATTTCTAAGCCAAATGATCATTGCGGCCAGTCAAACCCACCTAAACTACCTGAATTACATGAATCAGCTTTAAGACCTATAATGTTTTTGTAAGCTCGATAGCTCATAAGCATTTTTATGAACAGAAAATGCAGTACAATAATTTGTATATACTTGGCTTCTTAACCTGTTCGTTTTATGTTATTTTGTGAGATGTCCGATGGATGGTGAGATCTCATGACTTTACCTTGTGAGATATGGTTGATTTCCATAACGCCAGGACCACTATCGAGGGTTTCAATTTTATTCAAATAATACAGGTGTATATTGTTAACACGTACGTCCCTAACCCCTCTGAAACAGAAAAAATCAATGTTTTTAAATTGATGAAACTCCATCGTTAGCCATCGAATTTTGATGCGGTTTTTTGCAATACATCACAAAATTATCCTAGTTTGTATATCTGAGTACTAGGTTGTTCTCATTAATTTTCAATTTTATTGGTCTTTCACCTGGCCCACCGGGAGACCACTGCTGTGTAATTTTTTGCCTTGTCTTTTTGCTTTCGGTAAGGTCGTTGGCTGTTTTGGCTGTTGAGCGGTTCCATATCATTTCAGCAACGAGTAATTTTCATATTTTTTGATTTGCATGAAACCTTGCATACAAGTTTTTGGGGAAGTAAAACGCCGTTTTGCATACTTGGTTCGCCATTTTGAATCTAGCCTTACTTATGAGAAGGGCCTATGAAAAATGCACATGATATCTTCAAAAAATTGTATCTCGGAAACGGTTTGTCCGATTGGTTTGGTGTCTTGAGCGAGGTTCTTAGACAATTGTTGGTGCTATATGGAAAAAATATGCACGGTAAAAAAAAGTTTGGTTTTTGTGTTTTGAACTAAAATATAGATTTTCCCTTAAAAGTTACATGTCAATAGTTTTTTAATTGTTCTTATGTTATAGCTGACTGAAAATGCTATCTAGTGCACAGTGGATTGTTCTGAAGAAAAATAGGATACAATGAAAAAAAAAAATTTTTAAAAAATTACAATTTTCAAAAAAGCTATTAAGAAAAGTCAAAAAAGTTTGTCACCCTAATTTTATGAAAGAAAATCAAATTTGCAAGTAAAAAGTACTTCGGTAACATTTTTCTAAGATGCACCGTTTAGAAGATATTACTGATTTAATATTGATTTGTTTGATAACTTAATAAGTTTTGGCCCTTTTCGGATGTACTCCGTGTTTTTTCAGTTTCAAAAGTATTGTTTTCGGAAAGATTGGAAAATTTTGAGTTAAAATGACACTGACAACTTAAAGATTCGAGTAAAATTCTCTGCCTTAAAAGTATTTTGAAAAACAAGTTACAAAATCCCACTATCAAGAACAATGATTTCTTCCAGTTATTTTTGGTGTATTGTGTTGAAAATGTGCATTCAACTTTTGCATATCGCCTAACAGTTTAATCCATTTAAACTGGATGTGTTTATACTGTGCATATTTTCTCTCTATTGCCGAACATCGCCACAGACATCAAACCGATGAGACAACTCGATTTCGAGATACACCTTTTTGAGAACTGCAAATGCAAGCTCCTCAATTAGAAAGATTCAAAAGAGCGAATTAAGCTTATTTTTCAGGGATGGTGATTGTGCGCAATAAAAAATAACATTAAATGTTGGATATCATCAGTTAATTTTTATTCCTGTATTTTTATAAAATTATTGTTTACACAACTTTCTTAACAATATCGAATATTTTGGCATCATTGTCAGGACAGTTTGAATAAAGCTTTGCCTTTATTGTATTTTCTGATAGAGGACGAAATGAGTGGAATTTTTGAGTTCTTGAATTGTTTTTGCATTATTATATTGATTATTTAGCTGCAAAGACATATTTTCGTATTCTTCTGTAGTAGAATAACAAAATGACAACTTTGTAAGTTCTTCTTCTTTTCGTTTGTTTGCCCAATTAAACAACTCTCTTGCAGTCTTTATCGGGTGTTCGCGTTCTTTGGCTAAACTTGCTCTGGTAGCCATGCGTTTTATCGTACCTCCAATAGCATCGCATGGACCTTTTCCGTGCGATGTTGCGAAGAAATGCCATTCAGCGTCAATACCATACTTTGACTTAAATTTACAAAGGCTAGAAAAGTTTTTTCGGTTTTTATACTGTGAAGCAGCACCATCTGACATAAAATAATTTATTTTTATGTTTTTATTTTGATCAATTTGTAAAAAGTTTATCATTTTATCAATAAACAAATTAACAGCGACTGAATCATGTCTTAGTTCTTCAGAAATTGTAATGAAGCTAAAATGTTTAATTTGCATATTTTCAGTATAATATATTACGAAAGGATGGATTGTGGCCTGTTGCACGTTCCAATGGTGTGATTGAACTTCATCCTGCAAAATGAAGCTGTAATTTTCAGAAAAGTCACAAATAGCTAAAAATTCACCATCTTGCAAGCACAAAAAAAAAAAAAAAAAAACCATCTTCAATTTTGTTTTGTAGTTTTCAAAAAATTGGATTGTTCGGTTTTTACAAAATCATGCGGAATCGAACTTTCTAATTTTGAGCTGAAAAATGAAACAAACTCATCGGTTTGCTTTACAATAGTTTCTAAATCACATCTGTCAGTGGTAACCCATTGTTCGAATGAAAGCTTTTCAACAAAGTTTTCTTCCAGTTGTTTCAATAAACTGTCTTCTAAAACTGAGGTATCTGGGCAGTTTTTACATCTTCGTAGATGGCAATGAGTTGTCTTATTTTCGCAAAGTCATCTATTCGTTAATGTTTTTAGATCATTCAAGACATTGTATTTTTTTAAGCTATGTAGAATTAAATTGAAATTTTCATGCGTAGTGCAAACGCAAACATTATGTGTTCCTGTGATAGTCAATAGTTTACATTGCCTTGGCCGGAGGCTTGCAAATGATGAAAACCCTATTTTTACATTGACGTACATTTCATTAAAGCGATTAAAAGCTTCTCTCAATGTCATCATTAACAATCTTTTCAGAACAGCTAATCTCTTATTTCCTGTCTTTACGCTAACAAAATCTCTTTGGCCTGGCATTGCATCGTCCTCAAAAAAATTCAAAACCAGTTCTTTTGTTTCATTACTCAAAGCTTTTCCAGAGCTTGAACCTTGAGATGAATCAAATACATTATCTCTTTCCTTTCTTGCATCTGATGCCATATTTCTACTGGTTTTAAATTCGTCTACAATTTTTTGTACTGACCATGATTTTGGTAACAATGATAAAATTGATAGTTTTTCTTGCCTTGTGGCTGAATTTAAAAATTTAATTTTCATATTTTCTATGACTTCATCAAACTCGTTTGCTTTTTCTGTTTTAGCGTCTAATTTGAAAAGATTTCTTCGTACACCTTCGACGATTTCAGCGCACTTTTTTTCAGGATAGTGAACATTTTTAACCTTACCTAAATCTATAGGCGAAACACGAATAGCTGCTATTCCTCGGTTGAATATTTCGACGTCTACAGGCATCGTGAAGTCTTCATTTGATTGAATTGTGCTTAGCGTTGACGCTGATGGTATCGTGACCAAACTTTCATAGCTTTGCGAATCAGGTACATCAGGTATGGTCTGAACAGTTGGCATCCTTGAGCCGCCGGCTACGCTTTGTTCTTCGTTTTGGGTGAGGTGAGCTCTTGAATCAATATGTAGAGGGCAAGACGAACAAATACGAATATCCTTGGTGTTCAGTGTGGATACCTTGGAAAATCCAATTGATTTTAGTTTTTGGATGATACCATCCGTGAGATATCGCAGCTCTTTCGAACACTGAATGTCTTTGAATGGGCGAATACATCTTATTTTACTCATTTTGTAATCTGTAACATAGAAAATATTTTCCAATTGTTAGTTTTGTACGAAAATATCACAAAACATATAATTAAAATGTGTATTTAAAACTTACCATTGCACCAAAACGTGTTACACTTTCCTTTATAATTATTATGTTATCAAACAACACTAGATCTCGTTCAAAAACACAGGATTATGAGCTGAAATTACTATAATCACTATGCTACTAGCAACCTTTCTGCATTTACTGTTTGGTAGATACTGGATGAATTCAGAACCGAGTTAGACATTATTATACAGCTCACGGGTAGAAATCATAGAATGCTGGGTAAAGACTGTTGGAAGATAGGTAGAGTTGAACGCTCAGGTATCGTCGAACCTTCAGGTACGAGTTTGGAGAGTTGGAGCGAGGTAGATTTGCTGGCGTAGGTATATTGTTATTGAAGAAGATTGTAAATTGTATATACCTGGAATGAATAAATTTTTGACGTTTCTTAATAGCTTTTTTGAAAATTGTAATTTAAAAAAAAAAAATTTTTTTTCATTGTTACCTATTTTTCTCCAGAACAACCCACTGTGCAATAGATATCATTTTTAGTCAGCTATAACATAAGGATAGTTCTTCCCCAAAAACGTGTATGCAAGGTTTCATGCAAATCAAAAAATACAAAAAATAAAAACTGGAAAAATTTCCCACTTGTTCGTGGAATCGCTCTGTTTGGTAGAGTCGACGGATAATGTGTTTTGAGCCTATTACTTGACAATGGCTAGTTGTTCGTCATGCAATGAGAGAATGGTTGCGGCTGATCGCCAGTTATCCTGTGTGGGTGAGTGTGCGCTTGTATTTCATTACAAGTGTACATCACTTGCTAAGAGAACGTCGAGAACGCAAACCTTTGCTTTAAATGTATGAATTGTCTATCAGACCAGTGTTGTGATGGGCAGGAAGATGCGATCTCAGACGCCAAGAGGATAGAGGAAGGGATGAAAACACTCTCGGACTCGATCACTGGCATGTGAGATCAAATTTCAGCCCAAATAGACGAGGCGTTGAAAACCGAGATGGAACAGTTATGGCAAAATGTATGTGGGTCTTTTGAGAAATTAATTTGTGAGAAATTCGATGCAATGACAAGTTCAGATTTGCAAATTAATGCGCAGAAAAATTTGCTGTAATGAATGATACCCGCGCGTGGTCTGCGAGGATTCATTCTGAATCCGATCCGATTCAAATTGGCAAAAAATGAAAACGATGATAATGATATTTTTCAAGACAACGCAACTTTTGCGGATGTCGACAAAAGAAGTAAGAAAAGTGTCAATAAAAATAGTACACAAAGTAGTAATAGTTAAGAGAAAAGTAGTAAGCCAACCAATCGTAAGGCTCTTCCGGTTACTATGATCAAACCAAAAGAGTCCAAACAAGCTTGCGGCAATACTTGTTATTTTTTGAAAACAAATTTAGATCCAAAAACACACAAGATTAAAATTTGGAAAAAAAAAAAAAATGGCACTATTATTATTTAATGGACCAAAGAAAATAAACAAAAAAAAAGAAAAAAAGAAAAGAAAAAAAAAATATTGTTGTTGTTCTCCCCCCCCCGCGCCCAGAAAAAAAGTAGGGGGCAAGAGCCCTCAATTATCCCCCCCTTTTTACATAGACTATTAAAAAAAAAAAAAAAAAAACAACGAAAAAAAAAATACATCTTTTATAGAGTAAGAATATACGAAAATCCACGGTTCATTTACAGCATTTACAGCAGTATGATACAGGCAAAGGAGGTTAATGTAGATTTTGTTTTCAGTGTTTTGTGAATCCTGTCATTAATGTGCTGAGATGCTTCAAATATGGAGAATTTGGATACAGTAGCATGGATTGCAAAAACTGAAAAAAGTAGGCTGTGCTGTTGAGCGAAGAGGACGTTTTAATTTTTCTCCGGAGCTGATTTTGTGCTCGTTAGTACATGTTTTAAAAGTTCATCATCAATTTTGATCTTTTTTCGCGAGTGATTTGGAAAATTGTTAGCGGAAATGGAGAAAAGCGCATTGGCGCATTGTGAACTAGGAGTATGAACTGTGACTCGTGGAAGCTATAAATGATAAGTGCGCTTGAGCAAAAAGTTTTGTTGAGGATGTTGAGGATGTTTCCATGGGAGGCGGATGTCAGTTGGTTTCTTTGGTCGACGATACAAAGTTCGAACAGTGAAAAAATTAAACAAAGTTATGTTTAGATTGTGTAGAAGAGCGATATTTAGTCCAGTGTGAGTTTGGAAGTGATTCTTGTGGTTTTCTGAGTCACTTGTTCCGGGGGATTAAAATATTGGAGGCTTGTTGGTCCTTCCTTTGTTCTGTCCGTGCAAAGTCGAATGGGACATGGAAAATTCTTGTCTGGGGAAGTTTGAGGGGTCGCGTTATAAAAAACTAAGTCTGACGACTGAAGAAAACGAGGAAAAAAGATTTTGTCCACAGTGCTTTTTGTGATGCAAAAAGAGTTTAATTTGGTTTGTGTGCCTGTTTTATTCAAACAGCCACTACTTACTAGCGTGCCTGTATTGCCAGTGTACATTGCATTCGGAAGAGGAACCCCCTCAAGTAAACGGAGAAAAATCTACAGCACCAGAGCAATTTTTTCTTTGTGTCTGAAATATAAGGTAGCGAAGTTAGAAAATTGCGAATGAAAAGCAATAAACTTATTGTTTTCATCATAGTCGCCAAGAGGATCGGGTAATGTTGGCTGAGAACAGCGAGCAAGTTGTACAGAAAATACAAAAAAAAAAATGAAATTACAGAATCAGACGACTCAGATATTTAAGTATTCACATGACAAGGTATAAGAACAACGAAACCTCAATCGATTATTACCATTGGGTGTGTGTGTATGTGTTGGAGGGGGTATTACTTTGTGGGGCGTGTCCTTCTCTTTTCAGAAAGCGAGTAATGGCGCTATAACCATAAGCCATAAAAGGCTCGGACAAGAGTTAGTGCTCATGTTCCAACCGACAGACAAGCCCTCACGCAAGAAAAGGCACTTTGGCCTTGGAGCCTGGATACAACTAGGAAAAGTCTAAGTTCCAACCCAGAAAACCGGACAACAAAGGAGTGTATTAACATTCTTAGCTTCGTCACTCCCAACGACCTATAAACATATAAACATACATATGCTTTCTCGCCAAGGAAAGCCTCCCGCACCATCCCATCCAACTTGCAACTCCAGAAGTCTATGAAGGTATCATGAGTTTTCAGCATCTTCTTAAGTAGACATCTAATCAACACTTCCCTCCCATCCCTTGCTGATCATAAGGACCTGGCCAGGTGTTATGCGAAGAGATCGATGGATGAAGAGCCTGTCATACCCAAGGCAGCTCTTCTGGCGCTTCCATCGTCTCTACAACAGCCAACCCAGGATTGTGTATGGTCGGAAAATGCTATGCTATGCTATGCTAGTAGCATGGATTGCAAAAACTGTGATATGTGCTCTGAGTGTAGCCAAAAACACAAGACATCGGAGTGCACGTCAACTGTTTTGAAATGTGTCAATTGTTTGAACATCAATAAAGAACGTAAAATGAACTTGGATGTCAACCATGCCGCATTTAGCTCTCATTGCTTGATGTATAAGAGAATTGTTGATCAAAAGCAGCTTGCGTTTCAATAAATAGCAACCATGTTCCAGGATGAATGGTAATCAATTCGATTTTTTATAATTCAATATTGCGGGGTTGTCAACAAACTACGTAGCATTACGTCCACTTTTGGATTTATTAGTAGAGGCTTACATTGTTGAAATTGAAGCCTTTGATCAGTATTGCATTCCGACATACTGGCGGTGTTGCTATTAACGTCAAAGAATCAGTTCAATTCAATATTTGCCTCAACGATGTGATGGTAACTGGTTCTTGGGAATAACAGTTGTACGTGGGTAATTATGGTGTTTTTATCATTCTCCCAGTGCTAGTGACCAGCGTGTTATTGAAATTTTAGAGAACTTGCTTGGGGTTTTTCTTAACTCGAGTAAATTAAATATATTGGCTGGTGACTTTAATATTAATTGGCGTGATAATAATTGTTCAAATTACTTAAATAATAGCGATGCTTTTGTGAAACCAATCAAACACAAATACTGAGGCTCCAGCGTTTGCAGAATAAAATAATGGGTTTGCTTTTAAGATGTAACAGTTTCACTTCCTCAACTTTTATGTTAGATGCGTTGCAATGGTTATCGGAGAAGCAAAAAATTGTATATTTGACTATGGTGTTCATTTTAAAAGAAGTTAATGGTTTGCTGCCTTGATATTTGTGATAAAGATGATATAGATCATAGATATAATATTATAAAAGCGGATGAAATAAGAACACCGAATGTCTAGACATGTGCTTCACAAAACTCATTATACTTTAAAGGAATAAATGTTTTCAATTCGATGCCAAGACAGATTTAACGTGCGCCAACACATTCAGAATTTAAAAGACTATGTATTTCACACGTTAGAACTGTATGCTGAACAGTAAGCGAAATCTCTTAGTCATTTAAGAAGATTTTAACTGACGATGTTTTACTGTTATAAAACGGATTATTTTGTGTGGACTACTTCTTGTACGGTTATGTTGCTTTTTTTTTTTTTTTTTTTTTTTTTTTTTTCTTTCTAAATGAAGATTGTATTTGACGATGTTTTTTTTTCATATTTTTTCTTTTCACTTTCATCAACACTACAAACTATTTTGTTCCAATCCAAACAAACTTTCCATTTATATTTTCCAATCCAAACAAACTTTCTAGCTGGGGAAACCGAATTGGTCTTCCTTAAACGGACGGATTTTAAATGGTCCATGTTTGATCGATCTTCTTTGGACCTATCGAATGGTCCATTAACATCTCTGCTGACAATTCATTAACCAGCAATACTAGCGTCATATTTGCAATAGTTGTTAGCAGATAATTGAAATCAATTATCTGCTAAATACTAGTAACTGGTTATGCTAATGTTGCTAGTTAATGTATTTTCTACACACATTAGCGATGATGATGGTGGCTGGCTTATACCGTTCATACCACTTAACCGCCTTAACGAAAGTTGGCTGCCAACTAGATCACTGAGGAATACTTTTGACAGTTGAGCTTATAGAGAAAAGTAACCAGCAATATTTCCAATATGCGTTGCCTGGCTGCCAGGCACAGCAAAAAAATAACAATTTGGACTGTCAATGCATCGGCACATTTGGCACCTTACGGAGACACCCAGAACATTGCAACGCTTGTAAACACACTAATAAGAGAATAGAACAGAAGAAAAGTGTGCTGAGCGATCCACCCCTTGGATCTACCTTACTCACATTTAAAGCCTGTCATTGGAACATACTTGGCATTTAGTAAGTTTACTCTTCCAAAGAAAATTATAAGACATCACCCTAGGGGGGAGACATCTTTAATTTTCGCATTAAATCGGATTATAATACCACTAATTCAAGATTAAAATATTAATCTTGACAATAGTGTGCTTTAGAGTAAATTCGATTTGGAGTGCACTCCAGTGAGATGACACTTGCCACCAATTTCGTTTATACCCAGGTCCGGGTCATCTGGCTTATTGGTATTCGTGAGATGTGGAAATATATAGTGGTGTTTGTGTTTCGTCTCAATGTTTACCTTTTTACATGGAACAGCTGATTATGGTGATGTCAAACTATCAGCTCACAGTATGGAATGTTATGGTAGTTTGACGTCATCACCCACGTGCTCAGCAATGTTTACAATATTTTTGCTTCCAACACAAGTAAACTGCACGATGTGCCGGACCTAAGCTGAACGACATTGACTTGCCACCAGGTGACGACTCCGCCGTACGTCAACAAATTAAAAAAAAAAGCATACCATGCGCGATAACTAAACACTGTTAATAAAATTATAGCATTATATTGACAGTTTATAATATCATAATACCGTATAATGATATTATAATTTTATTATTTTCACTAATACTCATAGTATCGGCATTAAAATTAATGCAAGATTAAGTTGTCTCCCCCCTAGACATCACCTTATATTTGCGTTATTTTCAATAATTTAATTTAAAAAATCCAATCCAATCCAATCAATCTTGGAATCGACGCGTCGAAACATTTTTGATCGATTGGGGCAAACATTTTGAAAATGTTTGGAGAAACGACTGAGATATTATCGCTCAAAACCTATCCGCTTTTCGTGCCGGTCGCAATAGGTTTTTTTTTTAAATTGTACCCCAGTATAGAAAACAAAGACGTTTTTCAACGCCAAAAAAATGGTCTTTGATGCTTGAGAAGATACCATGGAAAAGTGGTGGGTTGTCTGGCTGAATGTCGGGGAATTTCTAGTCAATTCCGTGGTTGAAAGTAAAGTTTGGAAACTTTCTCGATTTCACTGGTTGGGGCTATCGTTGGTCAGCCCAAAACTAATCTGGCACCAAATAGGCTCTGTAGCGGGCAGGATCGGATATTGGCTTGTGTTTTGATAATGTCTTTATACGGGATTCTGTGAATTGAATTTCAAGAGGATTTCCTGATCACTGGGTATACTTGCAAACAGTTGTGGTTGACATCAATAGCTTTTCACAATTATATCGCTGTAAAGCAAATGAACAGTGTTTGAAGAAGTTTACATCTGTAGATGAAATCAGTTTGTTTTTTTTTTTGCATAACTGGTTGAATGAATTTCTAATAGATAAATTATCTGGCTCTACCCTTTGTAGGGTCAAGTGGCGGGACCATCATCATCAATCGGCATATCCAATGATGGTAAAAGTATCCTTTTAATGTCTGTGGCAAGAAAGCATTTGTGAAATTTGTAGATAATTGCTTAAACAACTATTAACATTTATCAACTTTTTATTAATTCAATGTTAGGAGTCATCATTTTCTTCATTGCAATCATTGCGTCGATACACATTTTGGCAGAACTTTGTTTTTTTTTGTATTTTATACATAAGTAGAGGAAATATTGATCGGTAATCGATTTAAGCCTTTTGTTCCATACCTTATTTCAATAAAACACTTTACTGAGTATATGTATGCGATAACTTGGTTATCAAGCTTTAATATGATAGAATATTGTTTGAAACTTATTCCTACGTTGTGTTTTACAATGAAATCTCAGTGTGTGCCGCGAGAGATCGAGAGCTAAAGGCTCGAACGCAGTGATAACGTAAGCGGAAGAGCCCAATCTGACTTAACCTGCTTGAGGGATAGAAAATTGATTAGATCCAAGTTATTTCCAATTGGACAATTTATGAGTACCATTGTATACTATCTCTTTTTTTCTCACGGAAATGTTACTCAATTTTAGTAAATAGTGGATCTACTCATAAAATTGAGTAGATTCACTTTTTACGAAAATTGAGTAACATTTCCATGAGTAAAAAAGAGATCGTATACAATTGTACTTCAAAATTGAGTAAAATCAAACGAGAGTGTAAATAACTAATACAAAACGGGTATTTCACGGTACGGTTTGGTTGAAACACTGCTACTGCTGAGAAACTCAAGCACTTTTTTTTAATTTAGTAAAGAAACTAACTTTTTCCGCTTTCGGTTTGTGTATTCATTTCAAGCTACTTAGATCATCCCCACCGGGGGTTTGTATCTGGGTAATACGTTGATGCCAGAGAGCGTTCCTATTTTGATTTATCTACCCACTTTCGCACCGGTCGTTCATAACAAGGTAAACCAATAAGACTCAAATTTTAATACTCTTCCGTATAGGTTTTCGACGTTCTGTTTGTCCCAGAGATTGGACCTTGAGAAACATCCAGCCGAGCCCTGCACAGCACTTTGTTGTCTTGTTGCGTCCAATTCCTTCCACGGAGTTTTGATGCACTCACTTTTTCACAACATATCACAATAAACGTGAAATTAGCAAATAACACTTTAAAAACAAATCGGAAACACTCAAATTGAAATGAAAGTCTTCCTGATGAAGATGTTGTTTTGACATTTCAACTTGTTTTGCTTATTTTTCTTCAAATAGCAACGCTCGGCTCGGTGTGAAATTAACGAACCGGCTCCTCACCGAGCGAGCAAATTGTCATTTTCCAACCCGGTTACCAACCACCGGTGCGGTGCGGTGTCGAGTTATCAAACAGGGTAGCAATTTACCGATATTACCGTATTGGTGCGGTTGATCTTAGTGATACTGACTATAATCTAATGATGATTATTTGATCTAAGCTAAGCTTATGGGTTTTGATGACGATGCAAAATTGAAAACACGAACGTCAACAGACGAAGCTGAAGGGTTGCCAGTTAAGCTAAATATTTTGGCTCGAAAAGACGAAAACGTGAAGCTGCATGGGCACGCTACCAAACATACCAAACATACCCGCCGCCTTGAAGCAATTCAATATTTGTAAACAAACGTACTGCTAGCTGTACAAGTAGGTAAGACAATTCAATTTTACGAAATTCTAGCTTAATTATTCTAATGTTATCTTATCAATCTATCTGCACAGGTCCACAGGTCAGCTCCAGTGGAAGCCGGTTGACATCATCCGATGCTGAAGTTGCGTCTGGAAGCAAGCAGATTTTTGTGATGGTACTGGTGACTAATCCTCTTTCGGTGCAAAGCGTGACCACATGGGTGATTTGATCCATTCCTGGGTGCAGATCGACTATTCTGACTAGCGGCCGGTGAGTGGGTAATTGCTGCTCATCGAAGATGTTGACAATCCGTCCCGGTTGGATGAAATTGTTTCGAAACACCAGCTTGCTGTCCCTCTGAAGCTCCTGTAGGTATTCTTTGCGCCAATGGATCCAAAACTGCTGTATATGCAGTTGCAGCTTGTGGTAGTGCTTCAGTCGACTCTCCGGGATGTGCAGCAAGTCTGGACCGAGCAAGGCATGCATAGAGGTGACAATGATGAAGTGCGCTAGTGTGATTTCCGCCAATTCATTCCGATCATCGGACATCGGTAGGAGCGGCCTAGAAATCATCGCAGCTTAAATTTACCACAGGACAGTGGCCATATCCTCATAATTCAATCTCCACGCTCTTAATTGGCGAAGTAAATGCTTTTCTGCTACTTTGACGGCCGATTCCCCTTAACCTCCAAAGTGGAGTGTGTGATGATATCCTCAACCTCGAAGTTCTTTCGATTGTCCGAATGGATGTAGGTGGGGCGTCCACATCGGGCTATAAGGCGTCTCAGGGCAGCGATGAAAGTTTGAGTTGTTAGATCGCAAACAATTCTAAGTGGACAGCTTTGATAACGAAGCAAACAAACAGGCACAGGTAAGCTTTGGTAGGAGATGCCCTCCTGTAGATTGGTCGTTAGTATGGAAGTTCAGCGTAATCTACGCCGGTTACGGGGAAAGGGCGAGATGGCGTGATTCTCTAGGTAGGTTGAGCAATTTGCTGCTGTGATGGAACAGGATTCAGGCGCACGCAGCGAAAGCAGTTAGGGACGGTAGAGCGGACTGATTGGCGGCCACGTACAGGCCAGAAATCCTGATGGATGGATGATAGCGGATGACGCCCGCCGCTGTGAAGAATGTTCAGGTGATAGTATTCGGTTATTAGTTTGGGAAACGGGTGATTGGCTTGGAGTTTAGCATGGTGCTTTGACTGATAGGTCAATTGCAAAAGGTTTAATCGAACTTCAACCCTTAGGATCCCTTCTAAGGCAATGAAAGGATTCATTCGGCGAATGCAATATCGTTTGGGCAAATCATTCCTGCCTTTCAAGGATTTCATTTCATCTCGAAACGCAGCTCCCTGGGCAAGACTATTGCCCAATCAGTAATAATTTAGTTGGAGCTAGATGCCCGATGGCAAGTATTCTCTGGATTGGCTCTGTGGTGGGAGAAGGTTGGGGGCCTTATTACGGTATTCACTTCACCCGTGACACCCGTAATTGGGACAGTGATTGCCATATGATTTGCACGTAAATTTTTTCACCGTGATTCGTTTTAACTGTGAAATGCCCAAGTAACAGATAATTATTTTGCAACTTGATTATGAATTAATTGAGTCACATTGCAGTTACTTTGACTCATATGCAACAAATGTGCTGCTAGGGAGATTCTCGTAATAAGGCTCTGGGTTCTGGCTTTTACACGTGCGTTGTCCACAAAGCGCAAACAGTAGGCAATCACGTGGAGCAAATGACGAGATGTAATCCACCGAGAGAATATTGGATTCTGCTCAGACGCTGGATGGATGACTGTTACGACTTGTTTTGCTTCCAGGACTTCTTCGGGAACAGTCGATGGCAATGATATCGGCCAGGAATGTGATGGATCGGACAACCACGAAGGTTTGCGCTTCCACAAATTGCTGTGCAGAAACTCTCCTATGGATATGCCTCGAGACACAAGGTCAGCAGGATTCTCTACATCTAAAATATGGTACAACGGGCTTCCATGTGTGAATTATTGGGCCTCATGAACGTGGTTGGCGATAAAGTTTTTCCACAGGTTTGGTGGTAAGCGAAGCCGTTGCACTGTAACTGTGGAATCGAACCAGAAAAATGCAGCAGAAATAGGAATGTTGCGAGCCTGCTTGACAAGGTGGTACAAAGGTGCTGCGAGGACTGATACGCACAATTCTAGGCGAGGGATAGTTGGGCACTTAAGAGGAGCAACTCTAGACTTCGACATAAGCAGATGAACCGCTATTTCTCCCTGGTCATTCTCACAACGCACATACGTACACGCCCCATGCGCTGAATCCGATGCATCTGCAATTTGGGCGAAATGCGTAGCGTTCTGTACGATAGGATGAGATGAGCTGCAGAAGCTCTCCCATAACTCCTGCATCAGTATCTTGGCTCTTTCAACTACAGTAGATATAAATTCTAGTGGATCAAATAGCTTAGCGATGTCCGATAATATTGATCTCTTCGAATGTAGGGTGTCACTTAGCTGTAGGTATCATTGGATCAAACAGGAACGAATCTTTTTCAGTCTCCCTGAGTATTCCCAGTGCCTTTATCGCCTCGATGGGGATGATGCTCAGCGTTCATTGTGTTCTGATAAGCTCGTTATCAAATCTTTCGAGTACTTTGAACCTACTGGACGTCCAGTTACGTAGTTTGAGTCCACTTTTCTGCATCAGCTCTGATAGTTCCTCACGGAGACGGATTCCTTTTTTTACAGAATTGGCACCGCCGATGAAATCATCCACGTAATTTTTTTTACGAAGAGCTGGCCCGGCGAGAGGGAATGCATCGCCTTCATCGATGGGCAACTATAGTAACGCACGGGTTGCTAAGAATGACGAGGGGGCAAGATAATAGGTGACGGTAAGCAACTTGAAGATTTGGATGGGATTAGCGGTTGTCATTCGCCACAGGACGCGTTGGAGAGGAGTATCGTCGGGATGGACAAGAAATTTCCGGTTTATTTTTGCGATGTCCGCGACCAACGCAATCAAATAGGTGTGGAACTTGAGAAGTATTGATATAAGCTCATACTGCACGATAAGATCGACACAGAGAGCCTCATTGAGTGAGTAGCCAGAAGATGTGTTAGCCGAGCCATCGAAGACAACTCGGAGCTTCGTCGTAGTAGTTGAGTCTTTCATTACAGGGTGGTGCGGCAAATAGTTAGAGATGGAGTCATCCTTCCTGCCGGGCTCGAACAACTTTGTATGGCCGAGGGCTAGGTATTCTTGCAGAAATATGTGGTACTCTTGCTTGAAGGTTGCGTTCCACTGAAGTCTTCGCTCAAGCATTTCGTATCGAAAAGTTGCATTGATACGAAATTCTCACATCAGGACCTCGAAGTCTGGTTTTGAGGTAGACAAACCACATAGCGCCCCTTAGTGGTGCGTGTCACCGTGGGTTTGGAGAGAGATTCGCAGTATCCCTCCTCAACCGAATAGTTGTCCTTCATAGACAGGTCTTCCGTTTTCCAAAATCGTTCGATACTCTACATTAGCGCATCGTTGAGACATTCAAGAATGATTTATAATTGTTTGTAATATAAATGTATTATAAACGTATTGCAAAACATGTCAAGTTCGGAGCGGTTTGGATCTCTTGTATTCTATATACCACAGCTAAAAATACTTTTTTCATTGCTGCAAGTGATTAATACTTTATTATTATTCTTAAAAACATGGTTCCATACATTTATATAACATTAACAGGACAAGGTGTTATGGGCAGTTCTATATACTGTTGAGAATGCATTACACCAACCATGTTTTGCGAAACGTGTTTTTTTTTTTCATAACGATGAATTTGTTGTACAAAATCGTGGTTTCACTGCCAACGGGAAGCAAATCATAGATACTCTTCATAGCAAGCTGCTAACGTTGAGGTACCGAAAAACCGATGAATTTCTCACATCTGCTAATGAAGTGCTCTTGGGTGCTGACTGGGCACTTGGACGCCGCTTTAGTGGTGAAAGCGTACGAGGTGAAACGAAGGTGCTAGTTTTTTTTGCCCCATGCTGCGACAACTTAGTACGGATGGAGGCGCATGGTTGTTCACCGATATAGACTCGAGTACGCGCATTCGCCGCTGCAGAAAGTCGATGAGACATGGATAATACGGGTTGTCCGCAGTCCCACGCTTTGAGAGTGTAATCGTGAAGTCGATTACAGAGCAAGTGCTCCAAAATGCTGGTCTACTGATCTATAGGTTCTCCCATTCGCTTCAGAGGCTTGGTGGGACGCTCGACCACCAACGCATGCAGTGTCGATGATGCCTCCTTCTTAATCCGCTGAATTTCAAAATGAACCTGTTAATGCCGTTCCCTCAAACGAGAGTCATTTGCGTAGCGCTTAGCTAGCGTATCCCAAGTTGTAATCGACTGTGCTGATAGCTATCGATCAATCAGCTATTCAGCATCCCCTTTGACAGCAGCTTTCAAGTAGTAACATTTCTGAATCTCCAGAACGTCGGGATTAGAATGGATTAGAGCCAAAAACGTTTCGTGGAAGCCCAATTACTGCATATAGTCCCCATCGGGATCAGGCGAAATAAGAAGCTTTTGCCCAGAGAGAGCAGAATTATGGCCAACAGATTGAGGGATCAGCTCTTATTGAAAATAGCCGGTTTTCAAAACCAGCACGTGCATTCGCCTACCTTCTTCATCTTGCTCGTCGATCTCCAATACCGTCTGAGCATCCTTCAGCCAGGTCCAAACGCCTTCAATATGGTCCAATTGAATCTGACCTGCCTTGCGTCTCGCTCAGGATTGAATGAATGCTGCCAGAAATGCCTCTGCTCGACCCAGTGCTGCGATGAGACTCTCTCGTCGTGAAAGCAGCTCTTATATCTTTTCGTCTACGTCTGGTTCCGACATCGTGTAGCGACGTAATGAACTCCGAATCGAGGAACCCGGAATTGGCTGTCTTTGTGTAGACCTTGGTAAGCACGAAGAATAAACTGATGGAAATGCACTTACCGTTTCCAAGGCTTGAGGCTTTTTCCTTGTATGATGAAAAATCCACCGGTAATTCGCCGAACAACTCGCAGAATTCCAAATCGATTTTTGGGCTGCTCGTATGAAGCTAACCCAACAAACATATGTGTCGAATAACCGCTTGTTCGAACAAATTTGGAGAAGTTGTTCAGCTTTCTAGAAGAAAAATCTGAACAGCCTCTCCATATTTTTTGAACAAACAGTTATTCAGCATTGATGTTTGTTTGGAAGGGCTCCAGAAGATTGATCGAAATCCTTTGCAAGCACGATGTAGCACGTGCTTAGTGGCAGAAATGGCGAAGTGTGACTCGAATGAATACCTCAATAGATCCTCCGTCGAACAAAGGATACGGCTCCGTATTGTGCTCTACGTAATGAGCAGACCAAAGCAATGGCGCTGGATGGCTAACGTGACATGATCCAATCAGGGATGGTGGCAATAGCACGGTCCCGAACGTTCGAGAACTGTCAGAGGTACATGCAAGGAAAAAGAAACGCAGATAATAAGCGCACCTGGGAGACACGTGAAAGAGATTGGACAGGTAATTATGTGGGGCCCAATTCAACGGGCCTTGTATCAAATACCATGAACTGGAACTCTCAAACAATCTGCGATGAGCCAGCGCTCCACAATGGCTGAGCAGAAATGGCGCTCCCTTGTGGGGTCCTCTATTGTCCCGGATCGGATGATGGCGGTCCCGTAGAATCCGTAGGTCGTTTCAAGGCACTACGATTACGGCACCAATTTAATGTTTGAGACTTATTCCTACGATGTGTTTTACAATGAAATTTTTGCCAGACAGCAACCCCAGTGTGCGCCACGAGATATCGAGAGCTAACGTTTCCAGGACAGCCTTTCAAAAGGGGTATGTTACTGTTGAGAAACTCTAGCACTTAAGCTATCGGTTGATGTGGTCACTTCGAGCAACGAAATGATGCTGCCTATAATATAATGATGAATATTTGATCAAGCTGCTGGGTTGTGAAGACGATGCGAATTTGGAAACCTGAACGCCAACAGCCGAAGCTGAAGCGTTGCAAGTTAAGCTACACATTTCCGTTCGTATGGGCGAAAACGCGATGCTGCATGGGCACGCTACCAAATTTTACATTATGCTTCAACACATAGTGTTCTTCAAATGAACCACATGTAATAAAAAATGCTTCTGTTGCTTATTCATAGTATACATTTATTTCACATACAGTTCAAATGGAACGATAGCCGAATAAAAAAGCGGCTGCCAACAATACTTACACTCACTTAAGAAGTTTGGCACCATATAAAAACATTTTCAAACCGTTTTGGATAATTCAAATGATTTTAATAGATAGAGGATCACAGAGCAACTAAAGATAAATAAACAAATACATCAGATGTGTGCACGACGCTGCGAAAATACGGGTGGGATCTGCGTAGCATGCCTTAAATAGATAAACTGCCCTACTTCTCAAAGACACGTTTTATCGATAAAAATAAGATACTAAGGTAAGGTGCGATCAGCGAAAAAAGTGTTATGTGATGCTTTTATGTACGACCACAAAATAGTTACTACTGGATGACTCGGCATCCTTTAAAATCAAACAAAACAAAACAAAAAATAGTACAATTCTTCATCTTTTTATTTGAAATGGATCAGATAAACACAAACAGATAGATCTGAAATTTCATTAAAGTTTGATTTTCAATTTCATAGCAAATGATAAACTTTCTCTCCAAACTTTCGGTTCGGTTTATGTTCATTGGATTTGTAAGTGTGTCTATGTGTGCGCATCACTCGGAAAACTTTGTCGTTGGGAAATAATTTCATAAAAATCCCATCAAATGAAAGATGCGAATTTGAAGTTTTCTTCAGTTCCGTGGCCAAAGGGCGATGCTGCTGCCTTGCCGCTGACTGAGGTGTGTGGGTGGTTGAAGCAATGAGGATCATATAAATGGAAACTTTTCGATGAAATCTGCTCGAGTCCGGATTTCGTCTCGTGTCATATTTTCCTTCGAGCGGTCTGGAGTTCCGCGCAGCACAGCAGAGGGTTTTAATTTAATCCGCTAGTTCGTCATACTTTGCACTCGATTCCTTACTTGATGGTAAAGAGTTGCTATTCACGGGCTCGTTTCTTCAATTTCAGCGACCCAACGCAGAAGCGAAGACGTGTTCCGATAGAAGAGCGGTATCATTTTGAACTTGTCATATAGAAGTTGAAAGTTTTCATATATTTTAATAAACTTTTTTACAGTAACAGCTGCACTTCGACTGTCAGCGCTCTAGTGGTGAATTTTTAGGGGGCCACTGCGGTTGGCACGGAAACGAAAAGGATGATTGCAAATGTTCCGTAACGCATCGTTTAGCGTCTTTTACTTTGGTGGAAGGTGTATACATCTCGAGATGCAATGTTCATTGAAACTGTCATACTTTTAGGGAAAAAGAAAATGCGAGTTTTCTTCGGCTTTTGCTAAGCAAGCGGTGAATATGTCTCGTATGCTCAACCGAGGTGAAAAGAGCCATGCTTTAATTACGTGCTGAATAAAACATGAATGTCGGATGCCTTGGGGGCTACCAACTCTTTCATGACAAGTAGTCGTACCAGATTAAAAAGAACGTATAGGGCCGAGAAAAGATCGATCGTCTTCACGATGTCGTTAGAACAATCTCGTTCGGATTGCCCTTAGGAACGTCTTCCAATCAACAGACAAGCAACTTATGCTGGACTTGTATCACACAGTTACGAAAAAAATATTAACGATTTCCGAAAATAATATTAATAGTTTATTTCACGAGATGAATTGAAAGATGAGGTGAAATAAAAACCGACTCATTACGGGCAGATATTAAAGCCTTCAAAATTCTACAACTTTCCGTTATGAGATTGTTTTTTTTTTGGTTTTGCAATTGCTATTCACTATAGAAAGTATGAATGTACTCAAAGATCATTAGCCAATATTTGGATGCAATGGGATGTTATTTTTTAATTGTCTAACATTCTTAGAACTTTATATAGTTATTTATTATATATTTCTCTTCGTTCTATTTTATGTGGTCAATCACACATTAATCACTTTAGTATGCTTATAAATTTCTTTTTATTGTGATACCCATAGGTAATAAAAGCCAGCCCCTGTGTGGATTCTATATCATTTTCCGCTTGTTAACTATCCTCTTTCGATTCCTCCTGCGTATCTTATTTACCTTTCTCCGCTCTCTTACTTCACTAGACGCAATGCCGAAAATAACAACCTTCCGGTCCATTTGCAATTTCTACCATCCTCCTCTCCCTTCCATCACGACTGATTCAGACAAAATTACACTTACAAGTACAGTGACGGGCATAAGTTTACTACATCGACATTTTGTTTGATGACTAACCAAGTACTAGAGAGTTACTTTTAACTATTTTAACTTGGCGCGCCGGGTAAAATATTCCCAATAAATGTATCGCGATCTTCTATACTTACGCCCGATTCTGTAGGTCAAACTAGAGATGTCTGTCTTGATGATAATAGCTACAATAATGTGGAAACTCAGTCATTCAACCTTGCAAAGATATAAAAATGGCAAAACCGTTCATTTGCTTAGGGACGCACAACCATGCTCGCCCCACTCCCATTCAGGCAACTTTATTCCAAAGCGACAAATAGAGCTTCCCTAGTTCGCTTCTCTTTTTCACCATTTGACGTGGTCTAGCTCAGAGGTAGGTACTTGTATCTTATTTGGCACCGACCGACCGATTCTCCCCTAGGCACGATGATGGCAACCAAAGTTTATGTGTTTCTCTGGTAGTCATCACGTAAAAACAAAAGATTCCTATTCCGCTGAGATCCACCATCGCTTCGGGGGAAGTATCGACACCCACCGCAGTCTTCTGTTCGATGTAAGTAGAGGAACATTGAACAAAGAAACAAAAATAAAACGATAAGAGATGATAACAGGCCTGGATTTGCGAAAATAAAAAAATATCACAATTTATTGCCTTCTGGTTTCTTGGATTACAGCTACATAGGCTCTTCTTTCCATTTTCTGGTGCTGTTATGGTATTTCTGAATCAGAAGCAGAAAGGAGATATTGCTTACATTTCAACTTTTATCATTTCACAATTTGTAAGTATAACGATTACTGTGGCATCGAATTGTGCTTGAGGATAGGTTCAAAAGGTGGATTCAGTAGATAGGATAGTGTGCTGAACGTGTGTAAAGTTAACCAAAGAATCATCTCACTCAAACTGAAGCTTGATACTTCTTTAAGAAACTTTATTATATCTGATAATAGCTTCACTTTAATGGAAAATCGTGAAATCGACGTTTGAATCTTGGTTTACAAAGTTTAATTTTTCTAATCAAATTTTACTCGTTTGAAGAAAATGGAAGGTTTGGTAACACTGTAATTCAAAAATTTAAATTACACTTCCTCGAAAAATATCTTATCAAAAGCATCTAACAGATTGTCTTAAGGCATAATTGATTTGAATATATAACAAAAGCAAAATTAAGTACAATGACAATAAAATGACATATAAGGACATATTTTCATCAAAATGCTGCATTTTAGGAACTACTCAAGGTGTTTTGTTTGAATTCTTAGCATGGAGCCGAAGTCTAAAGTTGAGTCCTCGGTCTAAGTGTTTTATATAAAATGTGTGAGGAACACGATGAAATTAGAACTTGTCACATGAAATCATACTCATTTGACGGAGACAGTTTATTTTTTCTTTTTACATTTTTATAAGAAAAAGCATGCAACATATTATTTTTCCAAGTAATACCAAAAATATCTTCTCGATCTTTAATCTGAAAACGTTGCTGTATCTTTCACATTTTTTGTCATGTATTTTCTTGTTTATAAACCTAATCTTTGACTCAAACATAACAGTTTGATGTTTTATTTTTTAATCTTTCAGCTCACACAAGAAAATCTGCACATTTGATGATTCTTTATCTACACACTAGCAACATGTCATATAAATTTCTGTCCTCTGAGACCGACACATGGAAGCGTCTTTGAGCACATAAGAATGAGTTAGAGAAAATAAACTCAATCAAACACATCCTTCGCCGAATTGCGTATGTGTCAGTTTCAGGAGACATAATTTAACACGAAATCTTTCTTTACGTTTCCCAAATTTTTACAAACATGAATTACGTCTCGTGTAAAATTAATAATTAGTGTGTAGGTAATGTTTAGCATCATAGTAACTAATGAATTATAATCAGTTTGATAAAAAGCTATAACAATTGCAGGGATGCAAGAACATAATAAGCCAATTCAAGAGGTCTTTAACCAACATAGGGTACGGGACGGGTTTTAAGCAGTTTATGCATCACCTGGGATATTTGAAGAAACTGTATGTAATCTATAATAAGAACTGCCACTATTTTGACGTTAATCCCTCTGCTTACTACTTATCTATTGGAACTTACCTTCAGAAACGAGCATTAAAGTCATAAAATTTCATAGCCATGGAATAAAGTTCCCAATTGCTGGGACTTGTTATAAACATGCGGATTGCTTTCCAATCATGCAAATGTTTTCTACTGCTCCTCAATCTGTTCATTAACTAACAATATTATATGACTGCATGTTTGTGCATGTCTGGGTAGACAAAATGAAAAAGGCCAGTTCACGATTTGCTGCAAACGTCAATTTCCTCAACCCGCTCATTCGTTTGACCCATCCATTCTCGAAAACAATCAACTAAAACATGTCGATTGCCATGATCACAAACTCGTCTACTTACAGGTTATGAGACAAACATACACGACCAAACTTTTAGTTTATCATTGATCTTCAGATTGGCAATGTGTACTTCTTATTTCATTCACTCTCACGGAAATTTTAAACATAGCGACTGTGACGAAAAACATGATGTTTCGTTTAAATACAAATAAATGTAAGAGTAAGCAAGCTTCGCGTTACAATACAGGTGCACTATAGCCTTGGTTAACATAGAAGAGAAGAAACATGGGCTCTCTCAAAAGCAACAGTGATGCCATAGCTGCCGCTCAACAGCGAAGCATTATTTATCCTTGAGTACTGCTGGACAGCTCCAACACATATTTTTTATTCCATATGATGGTGCCAGATGATGGACAATATAATCATAAGCATAGATCAACGGGGGTGACCCCGGCGTAGTGGTTAGCACCCATACATCTCACGCCAAAGTCACAAGTTCGAATCTCACCCCCGGACAAGTTACGAAAATACCCAAAAGGTATTTGAGTGACTACTATGGGAGATGAACCAGCCATGGCTAAAAATCTCGATAATCAAGGAACTAACTAAGCATAGATAAACCTCAAATGACTGGCAGAAACATGAAATAAATAGTGATTTCAGATCATCTAAATGAGAAATAAATTTCAACTCTATGGTCAACATCACATTCTGGCAACACGTCAGATGTAGGAAGGAGCTGATAAAGTGCACGAGATCGGATGCAAAATACGCAAAGGCGAAATTCGAGCGAATTTCTTCAGCAGGTAGGAAACTGATTGATTCCTAGATGATGCATTTTAAATCTTCGAAATGACAGTAATTAATTGATAATTAATCATGATTTATACATCAAATCATTAGCTCGATTGATAGAGTTTATGTTCGTATCATTAAATGAGAAATAATTTGGAAAATATAGGACTTTTAGACCTATTTTATAACAACTGATTAAAACAGTCACCTCTGATTAAACCGTTCTCTACCCTACATTTTAAACTTATGTGAAGAGAACTGTTTCTGTCTTTTTAAATTCAAACATAACTGGTTTGCCTCCCGAAAAACAAACGCTTAAAATCTGGAAGTTTCTCCAAATGAGACGACGACCCTTATCAGGAACATTACGTGCCTTTCAATCGATCGCGACAATCAACAGATCGTGACCGGTAGCAAAGAAGGAAAGGTTGTTGTGATGGCGCCTTCCGGTCCTGTTGGAGTTATGCTGTTTTACCACACTCGCATATTGCCTGCCAAACTATAAACTTCTTACCGATTTTTTCGGTAAAAAATGCCTTCTCCGTTTCGGGGATGTCTTTGTCTTCGCTTACAGTATAGAATTGTGGTCCAGGAAGCGTTTTGTGATCTAGTTTCACATACGTCTCATCGTCCATTACTATACACCCAGAATTTCTACACAATAACGAATCGTAGAGTTTGCGGGCCAGTGGTTTCACGGACGCGGCATGTTTTGGGTTTCTTTTGGGTTTTTTTCTGCTTCCTGTATGTTTTTAGTCCAAGTCTCTCTTTGGCACGCATGACGTTACTTGACGAGGTCCCTAGTTTTTTCGCAACATCCCGAACGGAAGTCGCTGGTTTTCGCTTGTAGGTATCCCTGATCTTTTTATGGATATCCGGAATAACAGGACAGGATTTCCGACCACTCTTCGGCGCATCTTCAAACGTACACTGTTCTCTATATTTTCGAATCGCAGATCGGTACAACTAAAAAATGAGAGTGATTTAAACTATCTCATACCAATCCAAAAAACGTCTGTCTCCCTAACATAATCACATGTTTTGTTTTCTTCCAACTTGTTCAGTTGTGTTCAAAATGCCGTCGAAGCAAGAAGCTTTACGTGAGCGGATTGTACAGTTCAATCAAACGAACATAAATCACGGGAAAAAGTTCACTGTGAACCATTTTAAAATCGAGAAGGTTCCATTTCTATCGTATCCTGGCATCCTCAAAAACAGTTCGTAGGAGTGGTAGTGGGAGACGGGCTAAAATAATGGACAAGAAAGAACTTAGATTGTTTCATAGTCCTTTAACAAGGAATCGATTAGTCAATCTGAAGCAGCAAAAAAGTTCAAGATAACGCAACCTTACATCTGCAAGACGTTGAAAAAGATAGGAATATTCTGCCACAAGAAATCAAGAGCACCAGAAAATACAGAGCAACAGATATAAACCGTAAAATACCAATGCCGCTGGATGACCCGAATTACGCCGGAAAATGTTTCGTTTTGGATGATGAAAGCTACTTCCCACTCTCAAAAACCCACATCCCAGGAAACGATCGATATTATTCTGATAACATTTCTACTGCATCTCCGAACGTGAAATCTAAGTGGAAGCATAAGTTTGAGCGGAAGGTGATGCTTTATATGGCCATATCTGAGAGAGGAATCTCCAAACCATGGTTCAAGCCCAGTGGTTTGGCTATTAATCAAGAAGTGAACCAAAATCAATGTCTGAAGAAAATATTGATTCTATTTCTTAAAACATATCATTCAGATGGAAACTACGTGTTTTGGCCGGATAAAGCATCGTCGCATTTTGCGAGAAGAACACAAGCCTTCTTGAAAAGCCAAAACATCCCGTATGTTCCAAAAAAAAAACCGCAATCCAAAATATGTGCCCCAGTGTCGTCCGATTGAAGATTTCTTTGGATATTTTAGTTCGCTGGTGTACAAAAACAACTGGAGAGCCGAAGATCGTAAATAACTGATTCATAGAACCAAAAGATGCATTTGTCAAATCGATAAATAAAATGTACAATGCTCCTTCAAACAACATGACAATGCTTCGTAAAACAGCTAATGACGGACTACAAACAAATGTTCATTTTTGTTTTAAAGTAAAAAGACGTGCCTTCAAAATAAAGCAATCAGTTTTCCGTTCCATAAACAAGGCCTTTTGATACGGCTCTTAAAGCGAATTCTCATTTTTAAGTAATACCCCGTTACATTTCTGCCATTGTCCCAAAGTATCAGCTGGCAATATTCCTATCATCCGCAAAACAAGCAAATTAACTAGAGCGTGTGAAAATTATAATTCGGCTTTTGAACCCGGCTCTTCGCATGACACCTTCCAGCGCAATGTTGAACGACAGGCATAAAAGTCCATCCCCAACGTGAATCAAACAAGCTTGAATGTTTCAAAAATCATCACGTAATTTCACGCAGCGTCCATTGTTACTTTCATAAGTCTTATGAGCTTCTCGAGAAAACCGTTCTGGTCCATAATTGTCCATTAGTCCTGTGCGTTCGATATTGTCGTAAACAGGTGATTCCCGTCGGTGAAACCGGCTTTATAACTTCCCTCAAGCTCATTTACTGTTGATGGTAGACGACGGAATTAGACCGGTAGTTCTCTACGGCCACGAAACATGAACATTTCTAGTGGAGGACCAACGCGCCCTCGGAGTCTTTGAACGGAGGGTGCTGCGTACGATCTACGGTGGAGTGCAGATGGAAGACGGAACGTGGAGGAGGCGAATGAACCATGAATTGCACCAGTTGCTGGGAGAACCTCCCATCGTACACATCGCAAAAATCGGTCGACTACGATGGGCTGGGCATGTCGTAAGAATGTCGGACGACAGCCCTGTGAAAATAGTTCTCGAAAACGAACCGACGGGTACAAGAAGAAGAGGCGCGCAACGAGCAAGGTGGATCGATCAACTAGAAGGCGACCTGCGGACCCTCCGCAGACAGCGAGGCTGTCGAGGTACAGCCATGGACCGATTACAATGGAAAGAACTTCTGTGTACAGCAGAGGCCACACCGGCCTTAGTCTGATTGGTTAGGTAAGGTAAGGTAGACGACGGCAGATGATAGTAGGTATAGCATTTTGTAAGCGGCACTCACGATTGTGATCGCTCGTGTAGTATTCCAAAATGATCATTTACAGATCATTTCATAATTCAAGTCATAAATCACAATAAGGCACTTGTGAGTTGCCAACACTCGCAAGTGCATGTTCAGCCAAATTTCGCAACAGACCTCTTTTCAAATTTATTGCATTCACATGTTTGCATAAGCATGTTATTTCTGCCAAATCATAATATTGAATTGAGCCTTTACCACTTCAAAATAAAAGCTCAAATTACTGACCCATATTTAATATTCAACAACCAGCAAAATTCCACTCGTGCAGGAAAGCTAGGTGTCACGCGTATTGGTGGTCCTAGTCCACAACACATGGTCAACAAATAGCTTATTCAATGACGATTGGCTATCGTCTTTACAGAAGTGAATTCAAGCTCCTCCCCTAGAATTAATGTTGTGTAGAGTTAAGATTTTCAATGTAGAGTTAAGTTTGAATGTAATGAGAAAGGTTATCAAGAAATCAATCGAAGTTGTAATCTAGACGAGTGAACAAGTGTTCTGACTAAATCAGAAACTCCCGTTGGTTTTACTCGATAGATCTCACACTCCAACTTGTCGCCCTATTGTAAATGGGAACACCACCCTTTGCTTTCACTCCTCCGGTAGCTGTTCGGTTTCCCAGCCTCGGACTATCAGCTGATGCAGACAGATAGATAGCTCCTTCAGGCTCATCCTAATGAGTTAAACTCCGATATCATCCTTGTCAGTCGCCTTGTTATTCTTGAGCTGTTCGATAGCATCCTTAACTTCTCCAAGTGTGGGAGCTGGTTCGTTATAATCGTCCTCCGTGCTGGTGTAGTCATTTCCTCCGGTGTCATCTGCGCTTGTTTCTTCGGCAACATTCAGATGTTCGTCTTAGTGCTGTCTCCACCTATCAATCACCTTACGTCCATCCGTCAGAATGCCTTCATCCTCATCCCTACACATTTCGTGGCACAAAGCCTTTGCGAGATGTGTTGAGCTTCTGATAGAACTTCATCGTTTCTTGAGTGCAGTACAGCTGCTCTATTTCATCACACTTCATCTCTTCCAGGTGACGTTTTTCCTCCCGAAATAGGCGGTGATTTTGACGATCCATCCATAATGGTCCACGTTCTGCTGGGTCTCGAGCTGTAGCATCACTGCCCGCGCAACTTTCTTCTCTTCCAAAACCTGCCTGCACTCCTCGTAGAACTAATCGTTCCATGGACTCTTTTCCACATACCCGAAGACGTTCTCAGCAACGTCGTTGCTAGCTGCTTGGATGTTATTCCAGCAGTTCTCAAGGGGAGCTTTGTCGAGCAGATTCTCATCTAGCAACGCTGGATTGATACTCTGTGCGTAGGCTTTGGCGACTTTCATTTGCTTCAGTCGTTCGATACTGTACAGTGGAGAGTGACGGTACTGTGCGTTGATAACGACTTATAGGTCAGAATCAATGCTAGCGCCACGATAGGTTCAGACGTCTACTATGTCGGACAAGTGCTTCCGTTAATTGAAACGTTGTCGATATACGATTCTGCTGCTGTGATCTCCAGGTGTACTTACACTGAAGGCTGTTCTGAAAGTACGTGCTATGAATGGCCATATTCTTGGAGGCGGTGAATTCCATAAGTCTTAGGTTGTTGTCGTCTGTTCGATGGAGAGCGTTAAACCTTTCAATAGCTGATCTAAACTGCTCCTTCTGGCCGACCTGAGCATTCAAGTCCCATATGATGATCATGACGTCATGGATTGGGCAGCAGTCATATTCACGTTATAGCTGCACGCATATCATCATCAGTGCTTTCGGAGTGCAGACTATGCACGTTGTTAATGCTGAAATTTAAGAACCGATCCTTGATTCTCAATTTCAATATAATGCGTGTCATGCCACAGCTCGACAGACGGTATGATTACCTCTTAACAAACGCACCGTCGATCCTTTCCAACACACTTCCTGCGGCGCTACGATTACAGACTTTCGGACCCTCAGTATATCCGACAAAGTTGAGAAATCTGCAGTTCCATGTGCCGACTTTTCAATAGCTAGTCCTGTATGGTCACTGTGGTCTTCGTCGATTGTTCCGGTCCGTAGTCTGTTGTTGAAGTTGCTGTGCTTGTTTGATTTCCGACTGGCTTGCAAGGCCTGATGCCAACCCTCTAGTTTTCCAGAGGGCCAAAGTGCTCAGTTAAATTAAGAGTCCCACGCTGGCACATGGAAGTTGATTCAGCTACCCTTGACATGAGGAACAGTCGCTGGTTTGAGCCGCTCCTGACATGAATAACAGATGCTTAACGTGTTGGTATTTCCTCCAAATATAGTGCTAGAAAGCCTGACTAAAAGTAAATTGGTACACCCCTCGCGCGCCGCTAGGCGTGTTGGGAATCGAAGTGTCTAGTGTTGGAAATCGAACATCTTTGACAGTGTTTACACTTCTATAGAGAACAATTGGTGCAAGTTTGATCAAAGTAGCCGATTGCGTACAGAAATAACGTCAAATGGAACTCGAAAGAAGAAAACATATTGTGCACAAACATCTAGAAAATCCGGAGTGGTCCAGTTCCAAGCTGGCTAAAGTGCTGAAGATGCCGAAAACAACAGTCTGTAGAGGGCTCAAAACCTTCAAGAAACCCCTGAGTGTGGAAAGGAACCAGCGGACCTACAAAAAAAACTAGAAGCAGGGATTGTCAGCTGCGCAGCAAGGTGTTGAGGTGCGTTAAAGCCAACTCCGGTTTTTCGATGCGAGCTGTGGCCAGAAGGTACAAGATTCCAGTTCGCGGCAGATGGGAAGATTCCAGTTCGCGTTTGCCGACAAGTTCGCGAAGAAGGCCTTGATTTGGCAAGCGATTTGCAGTTGTGGCTTGAAAACAGAACCATTCGTCACATCCTCGACGATGACATCCCAAGTTTACATCGAAGAATGTCTGAAAAAACGTGTATTGCCGTTCATGTAAAAGCATAGGGTCATCTTTTGGCCCGATTTGGCCAGGTGGCCACACCATTCCATGGTGGTTCTGGAATGGTATGCTGCCAGC
>JAHHFK020004953.1:0-53886 GCA_024533555.2 Aedes koreicus | reverse complement strand
CCTCAAAACCTAACTCCCAACGAATAATCCTCAAATATGCTGTCAAAATAACACAGCGAGTAGGAGAAAGAAAGAAGAAGCGAACGAATGGAGTACTCTATGGTTTACTTGGGACCAATGAGGTTCTAAAGCAGTTAACCAAGTTTCAATCGCTTATTTTCTATTGATTGTTGGAGGTACTTAGCTATTGATTTGTTGGAGGTACTTACTTACGAAAATACCTAAAAAAGGTATTTGAGTGTTACTCAGTACGGAGATGAAGTAGCCCAGGTCTAAAAAAATCTCGATAATCAAGGAATTAAAAAAAAAGCAATGAGCTGGTTGAAAACGCGATGCAAAGAAGTGTTTCCAGGTCGATTTTGGGAATATCGTATCTGGGTTATATTTTGATGACTGAGAGCGTTCTTATTTTGATTTAGCCATCCACTTTCTAACCGGTCGTTCATAAAAAAGGTAACGAAATAATACTCAAATTTGCTCGCGCACCGGTTTCGTTTCGTTAAATATTTCGTGCAGTGTATAGTTTAAATACTCTTCCGTACAGGTTTTCGATGTTCTGGTTTTGTTCCAAATATTGGACCTTGGAAAACATCCAACCAAGCCCTGCAAAAGCTCTTCGTTGTCTTGTTGCATCCAAAACCTTCCACGGGGTTTTGATACAATCATTTTTTAACAACATATCACAATAAACGTGATATTAGCAAATAACGCTTTAAAAACAAATCGGAAACACTCAAATTGAAATGAAAGTCTTCCAGATGAAGATGTTGTTTTAACGTTTCAACTTGTTTTGCTTATTTTTCTTAAAGAAAATAGCAACGCTCGGCACGGTTGGGTCGGGTTGTCAAATTTGGGAACCGACTGCTCACCGGAGCGAGCAAATTGTCATTTTCTTACCCGGTTACCAGTTGTCAAACAGGGGACCAAATTTACCGATATTACCGTGTTGGTGCGGTTGGTCTAAATGAACCAATTTTTAATGATGCACTAAAAAGAATTACATATTCTATTTACTTCAACGCCAGTGTTATTTAGTCAATTATTATTCCGTTTCAAAAGAAGTTCCATTTAAAGTTTCCTTCTTCATTCGTTATCTTAGTTTTCTATAATACATCGTTCCATAAACCTCACATTCAAATTGAACTGATCAATTGCTTTGCCAGCACTTCCATAAGCTGAATGCTCCCAGTTGGCAAAACAGTAGTACTAGAACTATCTGAATGAAAATACTCACCTGTTTCTTTTCTTCCATCTTCTCCTATTTTCTTCTCAATCTCTCTTGCTGGCCGTGTGCTGGTCTTCTGGCGTATCCTTTTCTTCGGCTTCTGCTGCTGGTCTTCTTTTCCTCGCGGTCGCGGTCTGCTCGGTCTGTTGCGCGTCGCGGCTTGTTCGGCGTCCGTCTTTCGCTCGTTCCTCTTCGGCTTTGCCTCGTTGGTCTCGTCTCCCCTCAATATGAAACTAGCGATTTGAAATTGGTAAACTGTTGTAAAACCCCTTGATCCGAAGTACACCTTGCAGCATTCACCTTGCAATACATTCTTGAGCTTTTCAGTACTAGCATTTTTGTTTTTGTTTTGATTCTGGTACTCCTGTTCTTGATAAGTTCCTTTTTTAAGGTTTCTAGTTATTGTTGACGGACAAAAGTCATAAAGCTTAGTAGCTTTTCTGATCGACAGTTCTTTATTCTTTACTTCTTCGGTCGCTTTTTTTTCATGACATCCAGTGAAAATGTTGTGTTTTACGTGCCATTTTGTTTTTTTCAAATTTTCAACTTTCGTGCAAATGGTGCAAGAGAAAACATCAGTTTAGAGATACGAATTTGCTCTGAAAATAGTTGTAATAGACGACATGATTCATTTTACAAATGATGCAAATCACCCCATGTTACCCCAACCAAAACAAATTCATTCTGCTAGTTTGATACACTAACAATGTATAGGAACTGAATAAAGCATGAAAACGATTTTTTTTTGGCTCAGGAAGTACTAGGACACCGATCCCAAGCTCGGCCCCAAGCTTAATGATTCGCCCTTAAAACCGTAACTCACACCAATACACTCTCAAATATTCTGTCAAAATAACACAGCAAATCAAAACAAAGGCGCAAATATGTATAGTTAGGTGCTGGCTTCAAGGTGTACTTCGGAGCTATGGGTTCTTCAACAGTGAACCAATTTCAAATCGCTAGTTGCACATTGATTCTTGGTACCAGTGCATCGGCCCCAAGCTCCTACGCAAACTGAATGAATCACCCCTCAAAACCTAACTCCCAACGAATAATCCCTCAAATATGCTGTCAAAATAACACAGCGAGTAGGGGAAAGAAAGAAGAAGCGAACGAATGGAGTACTCTATGGTTTACTTGGGACCAATGAGGTTCTAAAGCAGTTAACCAATTTTCAATCGCTTATTTTCTATTGATTGTTGGAGGTACTTAGCTATTGATTTGTTGAATGTACTTACTTACGAAAATACCCAAAAGGTATTTGAGTGTGACTACGACGGGAGATGAAGTAGCCCAGGGCTAAAAATCTCGATAATCAAGGAATTAAAAAAAAAGCAATGAGCTGTCGAAAACGCGCAAAGGTTGGTTTTGGGAATATCGTATGGGTTATATTTTGATGACTGAGAGCGTTCCTATTTTGATTTAGCCACCCACTTTCTAACCGGTCGTTCATAAAAAGGTAACGAAATAAGACTCAAATTTGCTCGCGCACCGGTTTCGTTTCGTTAAATATTTCGTGCAGTGTATAGTTTAAATACTCTTCCGTACAGGTTTTCGATGTTCTGGTTTGTTCCAAATATTGGATCTTGGAAAACATCCAACCAAGCCCTGCAAAGCTCTTCGTTGTCTTGTTGCATCCAATTCCTTCCACGGGGTTTTGATACAATCATTTTTTAACAACATATCACAATAAACGTGAAATTAACAAATAACGCTTTAAAAACAAATCGGAAACACTCAAATTGAAATGAAAGTCTTCCAGATGAAGATGTTGTTTTAACGTTTCAACTTGTTTTGCTTATTTTTCTTCAAATAGCAACGCTCGGCACGGTTGGGTCGGGTTGTCAAATTTACGAACCGACTGCTCACCGAGCGAGCAAATTGTCATTTTCTTACCCGGTTACCAGTTGTCAAACAGGGGACCAAATTTACCGATATTACCGTGTTGGTGCGGTTGGTCTAAATGAACCAATTTTTAATGATGCACTCAAAAGAATTACATATTCTATTTACTTCAACGCCAGTGTTATTTAGTCAATTATTATTCCGTTTCAAAGAAGTTCCATTTAAAGTTTCCTACTTCATTCGTTATCTTAGTTTTCTATAATACACGTTCCATAAACCTCACATTCAAATTGAACTGATCAATTGCTTTGCCAGCACTTCCATAAGCTGAATGCTCCAAGCTGGCAAAACAGTAGTACTAGAACCATCTGAATGAAAATACTCACCTGTTTCTTTTCTTCCATCTTCTCTTATTTTCTTCTCCTCAATCTACCTCTCAAATCAACTGCCCAAATCAATACCAATAACAATCAACTTTCAACCTCCAATCAACTACTACTACTTTAACAATTCAAACTAAAACTACAAATATCACCATCACAACTACAACCAAACACCGACTCTACAAAAAAAAAAGGTGAAGCATCTTCCCAACCTATTTCTACGGTGTGTTACTTTTTGGTGGCAGTTATCTGGATATCCCATAATCGTCATTACCATTAGCGTTGAATCAACCCCGCACGGCGAGTGCCCGGAATCGTTTCCATAGTTCCCAAATGCACCTTCAACCACATACAGAACACAAACAAACACACGAAACTGAATTCCTTTTTTGTGGATGACACGTAAGAGTCAACATTTGAAGAATACTTAACCGACATTTCCCAGTTGTGCATGACGTTTGTTTCCCTAAACACAAATACACATATTTCAACACAACGAAACCAAACTTGCAACTAACAACGGAACTTCCATGGCTGCCTTCCACTTAGCTTTTCCAAACCAAAACAAAACAATTAACCAACAAGTGAGTTATCTGCACAATTTTCAACCTTTTTCATCACGGCTTCCTTTATACCTTTATCACGCACTTCCTTTTAACTTTATACTTATATGAACTCAAAACCACAAGAAAATATCGTCGCTTATTAGTGTGTGTGTGTGTAAACTAGAATCTAGGAACGTACCAGAATGCAATAACCTTGAACAATAGATTTGCTAGTAGTAATTTGAACTTATCACAATGCAAATACACGCACATGCATATGCGTTCTGGAAACAAAAATCGCGATAATCAAAAATACAACGAGCGACTTCTACTTCGTATGGCAAATCCAAATCAATTATTTCACGCTTCTGCTTTTTCCGTTAGTTTCGCCATTATTGAAAAAAAAAATTGAACAGAATATTCGTTTGCTTTTAGTTTGCCAACCCTTCGAAATTTCATTTCATTTTGTTCACATTCAAATTTTAAGTTTCTGTTTCATAAATGACGTTTTAAAAATGAACTCCGATTTTAACGTTTGACTCATGAACCTATTTGTATATTATTGCAAACAATAACAGTAACAAAATTATGCGGAAATGGTCGTGACTTTCATCAGAGTGCCGAATAATGTTAAGACCATTTCCAACGCTTTGCCTTTATTCACACACAAACACACTGATATTCAGCCACTTCACACAATGCTAATCAAATATATGCAATAGTATTCTAACCAACCAACACTTTTACAACTTGATCAGTTTTCCAAAAACCAGTTACTAACCGAATGATTCTTTCCCCCTAAACCCAACCGCTGCATGGCTAATGTTTAACGAAAATTGACGGTCAAATTCCTTCGCCCGCGGCCTGGATTCTCACTACGCAAAACCGATCATTGGAATGTTTTCTTTTGCGGGAACCGCAATCTCGCTCTCATCCCGCAGGCACCATCATGATTCCCGAGGAGGATCACGGCGCTCTAATAATAAGCTGCATAGCCGCCGCCTCGTTCCTAATCTGTCTCCTTTGCACTCTCTGTCATCGAAAAAGAAAACGCAGACATCACAGACAGCTGGGCCTGCATAGGAACGCAGCCCACTACGACTCGACGACCAGTGCGACCGGTATCAGTGAGTATCAGCGCTTGGCTACTAGATTTATGTAGATGCAACGGGGTGGCTTCCGCCGGGCGAGTAGGCAGCGGGGGGTCTTGTTTCTGCCGGTTTCACTTGTGGGACAGAAGGAACCAGCCAGGCGACCGCAAACGAAGTTAGGCAGGCATCGGCAGGACAGACAAACGCACGCAATGCCAAGCAGGAAGGCAAGCCATGCCGAGTTGCAATAAAAAATGAATCGGTGAAAAATGGTCACTGTTGAAAATAAGCAGACAGGGTTGCGGCCATTCATTTAGATTCATTTGTATTCGTTTGCCGATAACTCATTTCAGAAGCTGAACTTCATAATATGGCGTATGATGAAGTTGTGGTGTACGATTACTCCTATAACTTTACCGAATCTAACACTTAGTCTAACCTGAGAGCGTATATTCAGTGTAACATTTGCGGCGAATATAACGTCGAATAAGGTCTGTATCCGCAATAATCCGGACACCTTAAAAACAAAAATAAAACATAAATCTCGCATTATATTTCCGTCATAGTTGTTTATTTCAGATTCATGGGATGTGTTTTAACAATTCGTGAAGACAAAACATAGTTATTCGGTATTTGCATGAAATTTTCGAACTTTGCGCTTAACTCCGTCCATTAGGGTTTGTACAGACTCTTCAGAAATCGTAGAAGCCGTCTTTGTCCAAATTTGCTGGAAGTGTTTGATGTTTTTGATTCCTTGCTTCTTTCCAGAAAGCTTCCGCTTCATCAGAGCCCAATATCTCTCGATTGGTCGTAGCTCTGGACAATTAGGCGGGTTTGAGGTTTTCAATACAATGTTCACTTGATTTGCTTGGTACCACTCCATCACAGTTTTAACATAGTGGCATGATGCCAAATCGGGCCAGAACAAAGGTTTTTTTTGTGACTTTTGATGAAGGGTAGCAATCGCTTCTGCAGACACTCTTTCTGATAGATCTCCTTGTTGATTGTGCCTGTAGTGACGAAAGATTTACTCTTTTTGCCACACGTGCAAATTGCTTGCCACACAAGGTATTTTTTGGGAAATTTCGATGCCTTCTTCTTTCTGAAATGCTCAGCTGTAGCATTTCTGGCCATAGCAGAATAAAAAGCCAGCCCTGGAAGCTGCTTGAAATCCTCCAGGACATAAGTTTCATCGTCCATAACAACGCATGAAAACTTCGTCAAATATTCGCAGTACAAACGTCGAGCCCGTGATTTTGCTGCCAAGTTCTGTTTGTCGTTGAGATTTGGAACTGTTTTTTTTCTTAATACGACTTAAGTCCCAAACGTTGATTTGAGTTTTGGACAAAACCAGGCGACATCACTATTTTACGAGCCACCGTTCGAATGGAGAGATTTGGGTTTTTCGTTAAGATCCTTTTCACCTTTCGGTCCATGACAGGATTAGCGCGTCCAATGTTTTTGTCATTTCTCGGTTTCCTCTTCACCGTCAAACGTTCCGAAAATGATTTGAGCACATCGTGAACAGTAGATTTAGGCAAATCTAATGTTTTTGCAAGGTCCCGTATTGACAAGTCAGGATTTGCCGTACGCCCGTACAAAATTCGCTCGCGCACTTGTTTTTCTTTCGTCGCCATCTTGAATACTAAACATGAAATGTAAACATCAATCATATTCTTTTTCATCATAGACTCTCAGCTATACCACAGGGACATTTTTCATTCCTACGTGCAATATTTCAAAAGTTACAATGATTTGAAGGTGTCCGGATTAATGTGGATACAGACCTTATACGTTCTCACGCCATAGATGTTAGAGTAAGAGCTACGTATTTAGTCTTAGAATTTAGTGATAACAATTTAACTTATGGAATCAGCTATGGACAAACCGATATAACGCTTGCATTAAAAAAAAGAGAAAATTTTCGGAAGTATGGGAGAAAAAGAGAAAAAAGATATAAAAGAGCATTTCCAGCCAGAATAGCAAACCGGTTGGACCCTACTCTCTCCAATCTGAATGAAATGTTGTTCATATGTTGGTTTCTACCCAGAAATTACGTTTTCCATAAAAAAAATTCAAAATTTTCCTGGATTAATTTTCTATACGAGCGTATTTATAATATGGATTTTAAATTGTAGATAATGAAGTGTTCTTCAACAAAAAAAATACACTGAAACTAAAAAATTCGTAAATGCATGCTTAAAAAACATAAAACGCTGATTTTCTCAGAGGAACCTTCGGACCAAGGGGTTCTACAACAGTGAACCAATTTCAAATCGCTAGTTGCATATTGATTGTTGATATTATTATCAGAGAAGTGCTAGAAAAACAGCAACAGCAACAAGTATTGCTTTTTTCCAACTTCGGCAACACTGTTTTCTTGTCAAAACAAGTCAACCGCAGATGAATATTAGTAGCCAAAAGCAACAAACCAAATCAAAAACATTATCTGTAGCTGATAATATAACGTACTCATTCATTTTAACGCAACAGCATTCGATGACTTCATCTCTTAGATTGATTCTCGGACGAATGGTCTGTTGGAACTCGATGAACCTCGATCTTTTGGGTCCATGGTGTATCTGCTGACTTTCAATTCATCCAGGATTCTTTGCGCAGTCCAAGACTTTGGCAATATGGACAAAATTTGAAATTGTTGATCGCAAGTACATTCCGGATCGGCAAAATTTAACTTTAACTGGTTCATTATTACCTCGTAGTCCTTAGCCTTGGCGTTGAGCTTTGTTTGGTTCTCATCTTCCAAAATGTCCAACTTAACTCCATCCATAATTTCCTTGGTTTTTTACTGGGGGTCGGAAGCACTTCTCATTTTCTTCGTTGAAATTGGCGATACATGAATTCCCATGATTCCATTGTTGAACGTGTCGATGTTATATGACAAACTGATTTTATTAACAATAGACTCCGCTGAAGTCTATGAAGCTAGAGACGTAACAGATGAGATGGTATTGACTATGGATTCACTTTCCATATCTACAGGTCTCGTTGATTGCACACCACTGCACAGTGGTCAAAAAGTCAATTTTAACGCTCTAAACTCATAGCTCCCTGAATAGTGGAGCTAGAGCAATAGCGTCTTTGGCAAAGTTGATGGATATGACAAGCTTCGTATTTTGACGGCATGACTTTTATGATAAATCCCCCTAAAAGTGAGATAAAAATTCAACTTTTTTAGGAGTTTGAGATAAGGAGTTGATGTCTTCAGCAAAGTTGTAGAAAAAGTCAATACAAATAACTTTGCTCAAGACATATTAATCGTATGTTACACCCAATTGGAGCTAAAGGGTTATACGGTCAAAATTTGGTCAAGGGAAAACGCGTGTAAATGGGTGAAATCGTTTATTTAAAAAATCAAATTAAATTTCTTTTTCAAGTTCAATTAGTATAAAATTCAGGAAAAATATTCAGTTAGGCTTCCGCTTTTCCAAATCCGAATTGCCGGGCCTTACGCTTGACCCCTGCCATCAGATTTTGTACAGCCACCTTGTCCACCTTCTTCGCCGCAGAAAGCCAGTTTGCCTTGAACTGCTGCTCGTCCTTAGCAGTTTTTTTGGTCTTCTTTAGGTTCCGCTTGACAATAGCCCAGTATTTCTCAATTGGGCGGAGCTCTGGCGTGTTGGGGGGGTTCTTGTCCTTGGGAACCACCTGCACGTTGTTGGCGGCGTACCACTCCATGGCCTTTTTACCGTAATGGCAAGATGCCAAATCCGCCCAAAACAGTACGGAACAACCGTGTTTCTTCAGGAAAGGCAGCAGACGTTTATTCAAACACTCTTTCACGTAAATTTCTTGGTTGACAGTCCCGGAAGCTATGAAAATGCTGCTTTTCAAGCCACAGGTACAGATGGCTTGCCAAACCAGATATTTCTTTGCGAACTTTGACAGTTTCGTGTGCTTGAAAATATCTGCTACCTTTTCCCCTTCCTTTTGCCGTATAAAACTCCTGTCCCGGAAGCTGCTTGTAGTCGGCTTTGACGTAGGTTTCGTCGTCCATTACCACGCAGTCAAACTTCGTCAGCATCGTCGTGTACAGCCTCCGGGATCGCGCTTTGGCCGTCGTATTTTGTTTATCATCGCGATTTGGAGTCACTACCTTCTTGTAAGTCGATAGTCCGGCTCGTTTTTTGGCTCGATGCACGGTTGTAGACGATACACCCAGCTTATTTGCGGCATCTCGGAGAGATAGGTTAGGGTTTCGCTTGAAACTACCGGCAACTCTCTTTGTCGTCTCAGCAGCTTCCGGTTTTCGATTTCCCCCCGATCCAGACTTCCTGGCTGTCGACAAACGTTCCCCAAACACTTTAATTACATTTGTAACGGTTGATTTGGCAACTTTTAGCGATTTTGCCAACTTTGCGTGCGAGTAGCTCGGATTTTCGCGATGCGCGAGCAAAATTTTGATACGCTGCTCTTCTTGCTTGGACGGCATTTTGACAACTGAAGAGTGAATTCCAAAATCAAAATAGGAGCAACATTCTACACACACACACACCCCCACACACACACCTTCAAAATGAGGGGTGTTCAGGTTTTTTAAATGCAAAATTGAAAGAAATACGTCAAGTTGATATTGACCAAATTTTGACTGTATCGCCCTTTAGAGACCGTTTTATAAGAACTAACCTCCAAAAACACATTTTTCACCGAAACATTTTTGTTTTAATTTTAAGGACAATATAATGTTCTGCAAAGTTATTTGCAATATCAAAATACAAAGCTTTCTACAACATACTATACCTGCATTATTTCAGTGGGATGAGTTATTGAACTTTTTTCCGTTTTTTTCCTCGTATTTTCGACGACTGTACCACACTTAGGAGCAAGCATGAGCAGATAGAGTTGAATGCATCTAATAGTTAAAAATGTTATCTTAATAACTCCTAAGGGTAACGTTTCCGAATCATGGTGTCTTATACAAAATTGTACCTGAACAAGTTGTCCATCTTGTGGTGATAGTTTCGTAGTTACAAACTAAACCACTAGGGCGGCGCTGTTGCTAAATTTTCAACGAAACACAATAGAAGGGTGACGTCAAAGGCAGGCGCTGGACGCTCCAGTCGTAAATGAGCAGCCTGAAGCGTGTTTTATTGGCTTTGTTTGCGTAACTGTATAGCATTCAGTTTTGAAAGAATAAGGAATTTCCATTGGTGTGAACATGTTTGGCAAGCCTCAATACAATTTATAAAACCTATGTTTTTATTCATCTATGAGTGCCCCTAGGATATCTAAACATAGCCAATAAAACACGCTTCAGGCTGCTCATCCACGACTGGAGCGTCCGGCGCTTGCGCATTGCTTTAGTTCGGAGCTATTTAACTGGTTTAAATTAGGGTGTACCTAAAAAATCAGTTTTTTCATTCTAACTTTTTAGTTTCAATTGTTAGGAAAAAAAATAATCTTCAGCCAAAGTGTAGAACAAGTTATGATACATGTTTTTGCTGAACTTAAAGTTTGGGTATATTTTATTTTTCAAAAGTTAGGGGTAATTTTAACGAAAAAAATTTCCGATAATAAGCAGTTCCTGCTCGTGTGCCCCTGGAGTACCCGGGCTCGATTATATAGCATTTTGTTCCTTGATACCCATTAAAAAAAGAATTTGATGGTTTTCTGGCCAAATCTCGCCTGAACAATCATAAGGTCGAAAAGAAAAAACACATGTTTTTAGTTAAAATTACCCGTAACTTTTGAATGATAAGCAGCATTAAAAAACATTGATGAGCAAAAATGTGCGCTATCACGATTTCTATATTTTGATGAAAGTTTACTTTTTCTCAAAATAAGAAACAAACAAATTTAAAAAAAAAAACCATTTTTTTACAGACGCCCTGATTTATAGCAGAAAAATAGCTCTCTCCTGGTGGAATGAAGAGCTAGAGAAATGTTGTCTTGAGCAAAGTAGCTTGAAATTATATTTCCTACAAACTTGCCTTTGGCATCACCCTTCTATTGTGTTCCGTTCAAAAGTTAGCAACAGCGCCGCCCTAGCGGTAGAGTTTGAAACTGCAAAATTATCACCATAAGATGGAAAACTTGTTCAGGTACAATTTTGTAGAATACATTATGATTCGGAAACGTAACCCTTAGGAGTTATTAATTTCGCCGTGAAAAAAGGCTTTTCCGATCACTGTGGATCGTCAGGTACATCTTGTCGTCCATGATCACAACCACGCTGCGATTCGCAGGGAAGATATCCTTGACGAGCACCTTCAGCCTCAAGAAGCACGGCCAGCCTCAACTTTCGCCTGCTCATGACGATGTCCATGTTGGCCAAATACTTTTTGACCGTCTGGCCGGTCTCAACCGACCACCGCGAAGGATTTCGCCACCTTGCCTTCCGTCTTCCGCTTCAGTACTTGCTGCATCTACCGGTCACGAAAAACCGTCGAACGGCCGCCACCCGGCTTGCGCTCGATGATCTCACCTTGAATGGGCGCTCAGCTGTATTCAGCCGATACAAAGTACGACAGAGCCGGCGGTAATTAGAAACCATCTGCTTTCGCCATGGCTGCCGTACACAAACTGAAATATTTTTCCTTATTTAGCCTACTTATATTTATTGACGAGTCACGCGCTGACATTGCCTAACCCCCCCCCCCCCCCCCCCCCCCCCCCCCCGCCGTCAACAACCACTACAGCATGGAAATATAAACGCATGAAAAATCGGTGAACTTTTTTTTCGGTGTTTCTTTTTTTAATGCAAGCGTTAAGTGAAACGAAATGAAGGGCCGAAACCTTAAAAACAGGCTTCCATAGGTTATCCCGCGCAGGTTTCAACAGGTTAGCCGGGTCAAGCAGAGTTCCACAGGCAAAGGCAAATCCAAGCAGACTACGACAAATGAAGCTAAACAAGTTTCTCTGACATGACAAATCCAAACATCCCTTGAAGGTTATGCCTAGTCATTTTTCCTTTGCGAAGGCTAAACACGTGAAACCCACAAGCACTCTCAGGCGAAGTCGAATACATGTTTGCATACCTTAGGACAAAATACTGAAAAGATTAATCACGTATATCCTTCATTCAAACTTCCAGGTTTAGGTTCCAGCCGACGCCACTTGCAAGGTGGCGGCAGCCTCTCCGGCAGCCTACATGGTATCAACAACAGCGAACCGATGCAGATTCCACCGGCACCACTGCCACCGGTCAGTGTACCACCACACGTCTGTATTAACGACACCCTGCTTGATACGGACGACCTCAATGACGATCTGTTTATGAACAACTGCGACCGCTTCGACGATAACGGCGAATGCGTATAGCGGTGAGAGAGACCGACGACGAGGGGGCTGCTCTACCAGCACTGCAGCATCTGCCACTTCTGTCAGCAACTTTACCAAGGGCGCTACTGTTGCTCATCCTACTACTACTATCCGTATGACTACTGCTCAACAATGCTAGCAATGCTCTGCTTTAGCAGCAGCACCAGCGCCGACAGCACCCGTCGACTTGCGAGAACCCATATAAACAACAACCACAATGTTATCCATGGCAACGATATCCGAGCAATCCGAAGCCGTCAAGTAGACAGCCATGATTACGAAGACTACTACTATCAATACTTTCATAACAATCACCAGCACCAGCACCACTACCACCATCACCTACAACAACAACAACAACAACAACATCCGGCTATGGTAGGCACTACAGTTGACACTGCGAAGGTTATTTACTATTAGGTGCCATTGTTCGTGAAATTTGAACGACAAAAACACAACGCACGCACTATTAGTAGCTCTATTTGTAAACGAATTCTTGACTTTTCTTTTGTTCGAATCCAGGAAAACAAAAGAAGAAAAATAAACAAGGCATTAACAATAATTAAACAAGGATAACACTAACATTAGATAAATTAAATATTTTAATTAAAATTGAGGAAAAAGGTAACAGTTAATGAATTTTTTATCCCAATTATGAATTAAAACAATACTCTCGAGTAAATGATTCATAAACAAAAAAAAAACAAACGATAAAAGAAAAACATTACAAGTATAGTAAACAAAAAAAACAAAGAAAGATTTCATAAATAATCGCAATACATTATATTTTAGTTTAGGTTTTTCAAGGTGCAGATGAAGAAACATACAAGAACAGTAAATCTTTAACTGTAACATAGTTATTAACGATAATTGAGCAAAAAACTGTGAAAAAAAAACAAAAAACAGGATAGGAAAGTGCGGTAACGTTGTTTTATTTGTAAAGTTCATTTTATATGAAAACCCCTTTTTAATAAAAACAAAAACAAACTGAGAAAAAATCGTAAACAGACTAGAAGGAGAAGCAAGAAAAAAAAACTCGTAAACGAATAACCAAAACACAAAAAGAAACCTAGGAAATATTGAAAATTAACAAAACACACTGTCACATTACACGAAAATACCACATACACACATAACAAAAACAAACAGGCGTTGATATTAGATGAAAACAATCGCAAGTACGGGAGGAAAATCGTAGAAAACACTCAAACTTAACACATACAAACAGATAAAGGAAAATCATACTAAACACACGGGATATTAAATTGTAAGATAAAGAAAAGGGGAAAAAGTTGTTTTTATATATTTGTACGAAATAGTTACTAGGCATTGATAAAAAAACGATGTGTAGACTAATTGAAAGTAAACAAACGACTAACACATACATAGGTAAAACGGGAGAACGAAGCAAGTCAAAGAGGAAGATGAATCCAAGAATTAAACAAAAAAAGCTCAACTTTTCCGATAAATACTAACGGTCTCAATTTTTTGTTTATTATTATGGGTAAACAACTTTCTCGAAGTAATCCATTTGATGTTTCTTTCAAGCAAACACACTGAATGAACTAACCAATAATGTAATCAAACATTAATTATGATCACTCAAGTTTACGCTTACAATGATCTTCCCTGTAATGACATAACAAAGCGATGGACGAAAATAAAAGCAACTAGTCGAAATAATCAAGTTTTGTAAAAACAGTGAATCAAAACCAAGCCGACAGAGGAAATGACGGGAAAAATCGTTTGAACATGTAAATGGTAAAACACAACCATAAGCGCAGAGACAAAAGCATAAAATACATGACACTGCTGCAACTAAGCAAGTTAAACACTAACTGAAACAAGTAAAACATAACAATTAACCATGTAATAAATGTGTAAAGAAACCTAAAACAACTACTAATTTAACAGAAGCAGGAAAGTGAGGTTAACCAAGAATATTATCGCAAAATGTGAGCGTCCAAAGAATAGGTAACACACATACATACACGAGAAAACGTATAGTAAACAAAGGAAATCAAAAAAGCAAACAAAAAGAAATTAACATATACACACACATACACACATTTATGCGTACGAAAGTGGATAAGAAATCACCGACGGTCTCGTCACAAACACATACATACACACACGAAACAAACAATTATCACATTCAATTCACTACAAAAAAAAAACTACGGGAAATGGTAAAATAAAGCAAACATAACAGAACAAACAACCAAACCCAACAACTCGTATCAAGGTATCAAAATGCAAAAGAAAACGTCAAAGGGAACTACGACTCCCCTCGAATCCTCCAATAGGACTGCATTTTGGAAAAGTAAGCCACACTCACACCAACACACATACAGTTTCCAAAACTGAATAAGCGCAAAGGAAAAAGAAATGAAACAAAAACATTGCGTTTCGCCAAACGTTCTTCTCGTAATTCTCCACAGCAAGCTTCTATTTGAAAGTGACACCCCGCGTGAAGAACACCCACTAGCTCAGATAATTGAGTCAAAAACAACAACAGAAATGGCATGATGTGTTTGCTATGAACGGACACACACACATACAAACACAAACACACACACACACACACACACACACACACATCCTCACAAAACAGGCACTAGTTAAATATTTAAAGAGAAATAGAATCATTGGTATAGGAAGCGACGCGAAATTGTAATTGTTTATACGTGAGTGTCTAGAGCAAAACAAAACCAAAGCAAAAACATAATGTGCCACGATTGTTACTCCTTTTAGTTTGGTAGTGTGGTGTTAAAGCTAACCAACTGTTTGTGTAGTGAAACTTGTTTGCGCCGTGATGATTTTCCTCCCCCGGTTGCGGCAACCATTCGGTGACTAAAATATGTCACATCGAAGTTTGTTTGGACGGTTTCTTTTTTGTTGCCTCGCTCTGAAACGTGATCCATGGAGAAGTGGATGGAACTGGTGAGAAATGCACGGAAACAAAATAGCTATCCAATGGAATTCACGAACGTTTGCGCACCGACAAACCGACATGAATGACTATAGAAAATGTCAAAATATTTCTGTTCAAATCAAATTACTGACATCTATCTTCGTGTTCGCTGAGAACGTTTATTGCAGCCACGAACACGCTTGGAAACTTGATAAGAAGGTTCATGTCTGAGCTAACCGGGACAAATTAATTTTATCTAGATAAAATGATTCTATAGGTTTTGACAGATGGGATCGCTGCACATTTGAATCGGTCGTTATGGATTCTTGATCAAAAGTGAATATTGAGTTTCACGTCGGTTTGTCGGTGGTTTGCGTGCTGTGGAACAAAGAAGCTACAGATGATGGTCGGGACAAATTGGTGCCAACATCTCAAGAGGATGAAATTAATTTGGTAAAGGAAGGCTTTCGCCGAGGGGCGCACGGGATTCAACGAGAATACGTTATTCAATGATAAACTCCTTTGAAAATAAGATGAAATCGAATAATATCGGAACACATTGAATTCAATCAGGTTATGGGGTTTTATCGAGTGAAATCACAATTATCGGCTCACACCTTTAGACAATCGACTCACCGATTCAATGGTCACACACAGGGACCTGGCAACCCTATCCTATTTACCAGCAATTGACAGTATGCAACATATCGCGGGCCTTATTTGAATAAGGCCCATCTGATGTTTTTTACTACGGGTACGAACGTCAGCATTGTTTACAAACAATGAATCTTTTGACGTTTGGTTGAAAGAGATGCTAGCTACAGGACAAGGACGGCCCGCCAGGTCCCTGGTCACACACACAATAGATACGTTCGCGTTCCGTTGACGCAAATTTGACAGAAAACCTATGGGAAAACTGTCAAATTCACGCAAACGCATCCGCAACGTATCAATTGTGGGCCAGCCATGAAGGGTCTTAAATAAAGTAAAACATTTTTACCGTAATGAAAAATAATCTACGATTGCCTCTGCATTTCATCTGATGTTTTAATTTCGTCGATTATTATGCCGATAATCGATATAATTCCTTTTCGTTAGACGTCATTAGGTGCGGTTGCGTCAAACGCTGAACCGGTTGAAAAGAAAAACAATACATTAAAATTTAAAAAAGCGTACAACATCTTACAACTGAGCAAATGACAGTTGTTCTATTTTCAAGTCATGCAGGTGAAAGAATCCTATCTGGGAACTTTTTTTTTGTTTTTTTTTTGTTTCTGTATTATCGAGATTTTCAGCCTCGGGCTGGTTCATCTCCCGTCGTAGTCACTCAAACCCCCCTTTTTGGGTGTTTTTCGTAACTTGTCCGGGGGTGAGATTTGAACTCGTGACTTTGGCGTAAGAGGTATGGATGTTAACCACTACGCCGGGGTCGCCCCCAGGGAAGTTGCATTTGTAGAAAAGAGATTTGAGTGTTTTTTTTTTAGAGTACGAAAACGATTGAACGCTAGGAGTAATGTCAAAACATACTTTGTTTCGATCACGACCGTGTTTGTTTTGAAGATGGAGTCATAATGATAATTTTCAAAATGACTTTTTTCCGGAATAACATTTCCTAAAGAGAGATTCTCCTAGGAAAACGTTGAAATGAGATAAATAATGAAGAAACTTTTTTTGATACTTAATCATGGGGCAAATACTGTTGCATCTATTGTTAGAGATCGTCTTTCTCCTTTTTTCCTATGTCAATCTTGACATCATTGTCACCTAATCATTAATCGTGACGATTGCATTTTGACCAAAAAGATGCAGCTGTGGCAGCTTGATGTGTGGAAATAGGAACAGCTATGGCGTCGGAGTCTTGAAGTTCAGAAACACTTTCATACTAGAAATACCAGAAGCTCGTCCTCTAAAATATACCGCCACACCCAGTGTAGGTTCTTATCTATATGCTGAATAAATGTCTCTTCTGAACGATACCGTATTAGAAAAATGTTACAGTATTTGGTAATTTTTTACCGAACTTTCAACACTAACGTCGTAATTTTCTAAGTGTGTACACGCTAAGATGAGAGTACCTAAAGATCGTTAAAAAGTACCGGTAATCGCTCAAAAGTGCACATACCCAAATTATGCGTAAACACAGATTACCTAATATTAGGTAATAGTATTGAACGAAGATAAACGTTAAAAATTACCGATTTTTTATCGTTACTTTTTACTGAAAATTGGGTATTTTCTTTGTGGTTTTATTTTATGGTATGCTAAAAGAGAAGGCATGCAATTTATATATTTATCCATTCGGTGTAATATTAAAAAATTTGCACTTAACAAGAAACAAATGTTCATATCTATTACAGAAATATGTTTTCTGTATTAAAAAAAAAAGGATCAATAAATTATTTCAGAATTAATTTCTGCATCGATCCAACATTTTCACACGTTTATTTTTTCACCTCTGGGTGACACCGAATCGCACCTCGGGATTCAGGTTGGTCCACAAGCAACCATCCAATCAAATAAAAGGATGCAAACGTTTTCTTCAAATATTGAGACATGAATAAACTATTTCTTGAAAGATTAATAAGAAACATAATTACTTTTCCGCTATAACAATATGGCTACTGCGTTGCTTCAGCGACGAAAAATTTATTCAATATTAGGTAAATAATAACGTAAATATACACGCTAAGATCAGTTTACCCAAATATGAGTGAACTTTACTCATAATCGCGGAAAAGTGCACATGCTCATTTTATGGGTAAAGTTGCTTTACCCATATTTGAGTACACATGGTTAACTAACAATATAGGTAATGTTTACTTATTTATGGGTAACCAATTTAAAGTAAATTTCACGCAAATATAGGTAAATCTAAAACATTATATTGAAATTAGACGCAAATATGGATATGGATTTCTCTGTGCTTCAATTATACTACTACTATAGCAATTTGACTAACTGCTGATTATTTGTTCCATAACAAGTAATGCAAATATTGCTGAGAAGTGATTAAAAAGAAATGACTAACAGTTGATCAAAACAATTATTGATCGAATGGTTGAACCCATCAGGTTAAATAACAAGAACGGCATTTCTTTTTCAGATGTTCCTCCCACTCCCTCTCATCGTAGTGTATTCTCTGTACAATTCCAAGGTCACAACTCTGCCACAACCTTCTCAACGCTCAACTTTCGGAACGAATCCGGATCCAAATGTTTTTGTCAGTTCTTTCATCTTCTACTCCGCAATTCCAACTTTCGTGATGGACCTCAATCTGTTGAATCGCAAGATAGAATGATAACGAACCTACTCGATCCAATGTAGCTTACGAACTGCCAATGTTTATTTATTTTATCCAAATTTATGTAATACGCATTTATGCAAAATTACGTAATATTACCTAACTTAATTTAGTAAGTAAAGTTGCCCGACTTTTTACAGAACATATAACTTATATATTGAGTATCGATTCCGTAACTAAGCTATAGATGAAACATTATATTTTTATTTGGGAATGAATTTTAAGGTTGAAAGTAAAAATAAACAATACCCATATAAAAGTAATTTTTATTGTTTTTTATTTTTATTTTTTATTTATGTTTTGTATACTATATACAATATAAAATAAAAAAAAAAAATAAATATATTGTTGTTATTCTTATCCTAGAGGCGTGAGCACAGAGTTCAAGTGAAAGTTCTGGTATGGAAATTTATATAAGGTCTGGCCCAGTAGCCACAACAATATTAGTGAAATGAGCAAAATTCGCTCATGACACTAATACCACCGCATTCCTTGCGCACGCTACACAAGAGCTCGGAAAGTGCTACGTCATACTATTTTTTTCGATTCGTTCGCTCCGTGATTGTTTATTGTGTGCGCTATAAAACTTTATTTTGAACCGATTCCAGTCTATCGATGATGGAAAATTGGCTCTATATTGCAACTCGATTGTCAAGTCCCAGCGTTTGAAAGTTAATGTGACAATAATTCAATTACCTCGGTTATATTCGCTATAAATTACCAATGCTATTGGGAGGAAATGCTTCTGCTGAATAAATGGCATTTGTATCATGATTATTTCCACAATTCAGTATTTATAGCAAACGTTTGAACCGATTTTTTGTATCTGAACCTATGCACGCCATAACAAGTTGAATAGTGTTACGTCATCACTCGTCGGCTCAGCAATGTTTACATTATTTTTGCTTCCAATACAAGCAAGCAGTGCGTTGCCCCAGACCTTATATAGACGTCATTGCCCCCCCCCCACTACAAATTTACAGTTTCCAAATTTTTTACCAACTTCCCACCACCAACCCGAACCCATTACCGAATTTCGTAAAATTTAACAATTCGGTTTTTTTTTTTTTCCCGAAACACTAAAAATTCACCCACAACCCGGCAAAACGAATAACCAACCGTCCACCTGTTAAAAGTTAGGTAAAAAATTAATGAATACTGTAAAATTTTCTAAGTGTGTGAGATTGGTTTGAGAGACGAGCTGTTGGCGATGGAGAGAAAATATTGAATGTGTGTACCATTTGTTGGGTTGAATTGATGGAAGTTTCGCGATTAATTACCTTGATGGTGGTTGGTTTATTCGATGTCCACGGTTTCTCCAGAACACAGTTCATCGATTGACGGCTTCTTTGACACCTTTGAGAGTCCGATTTGTTATTTAGCCACTCCTGGACATACGTGGCGATTGTTTTGATGTTTGCTTTACGCACGAAAAAGTATTGGCAATATAATGAACCAAACCGATGAAAACCGATCAAAGCGGATAAAATCGATAATAATGGAAGGTGGCGAAAACTATTAATTGTGAAAAAAAAAATAGACAAATATCATGAAAAATCAAACTAGAATGGATCGGGTTTCACAGTCAATTTCTCTCAAACTCAAGGTTACACATGTGAATAATTCACACTGTACGGAAGTTGAGCGGAAAGTTGGTTTTGTAGAATATAGCGGTAAAAAACATAGATTTCAAAAGCAGTTCGCCATGATGAAATGTTGGCGCTAAACTCCTCAAATCGCAATTTATCTTAACTGCCACGTCCGAATTTACGTCAAATAAGAAATGGAAAGGAATTTGTTCATGTGATAGCTGAACAGTCCACTCCAGCTACAGTGAGGACATTGTTTGGGCGTACTTACAGTTCAATCTTAACGCAGCGTGTCTAGAGATCAGGAAAAAAATATTCAGACCCGATCTATACAAACAGTAGGAATGCTGTTAGATGCAAGGCAAAAATGCGCCAGAGAGTGATAAAAAAGTATAAATTTGGAAACCAAAATAGAAACCAGCGAACATTCAGAAAGGCCGTTTTACTATCACCTTAAATGGAATGTTACTTTTATCAGTGGTTTGAGTACTATAGTATACGCATTTTAAAATTTCCCCAATGAAGACAGATTTGACGAGTCTATGTTTCAACGGAATTGGGTTTATTTACAGCGTTAATTTCGACTAAGACTTTTCATAAGGATCCAACTGAAAACGCAAACAATGGCTTCTTTCGAGAAAGAGTCCTCTTATCCTATAGAATTGGTGGCTTACATGAGTAGACTTTGTACCACGAAAAAAAATACGGAAGATTTGTGAGTTAGGCCCTAATGATTTGTTTTTTTTGTCGAATTAGTTAAAATTTACATCCGTCTAGTTTGTGGCCGAATTAGCTAGGTTGACCCGATAATCTGGCTGTCAAATCCACCCAAATCAGTGTAACAAAGTTAACAAAGCTGAAATAATTCCATAGGAGACCGTGTTGTCGGATTATTGTGGCCTTGAATCAACGGGATCCGGATTAGCGGGATGATACTGTATTATTACGATTGCCTCAAATACCGCAAGTAGGTGATACCTGAAACTGAAACAGCAGTCCTTTCAAGCTGAAACTGGATCCAAAAATTCTGCTTTTTACTTTCCTCTTTTCAATTGGATTGACTAAACGACCGCTTCAAAGCAGTTTACGGATAACCAATCAATAGTGTTGGTCAAGAGAGCCCCATAATGATTGATATTTTCACGTAGAAACCATTGATTTGACATTTATGAATTCCTAATCTATAATGATAACCAGAGGCTATCCTTTCTGGGGCTTGTTGAAAGCCTGTCTAAAACCCACTCTGTAGACTGTAGTCTTACAACTAGAGCGACCTTAGCGACAGTGTTTAAATCATTGGAAAAAAAAAACCGCTCAGAAAATGTTAGGGACTCAGTTAAATCCCAACAACTGTAGGCTTTATTGTAGATTCGAACTATTATGCTGAAATAGACTACACTAGCTTATACCGACCAATGAAGTCAAGCTGGTGGATCGCTGCCGTTAACGATGTTAGCAAAATGTTTCAAATACGTACATTATGGTCCAAATTTTATCTCTGAATTAGTCTGAACAGACAGACCTGCTTATACCGACGCTCAGGGTATGTTTTCGAGAGGATTGAGCCATATGTCAGCAAACGGTAGAATGCAAATGGAAAGACGGAACGTTAATGAGGTAACATAACATGAATTATCCGGAAATAAATTCATGGTTCAAATGGACCAGTTAGAAGGCGACCTGCAGCCCCCTGGTCCAGATGCTTTTTGTCGTGATCTGAACAAGTATTTCAGCTTCGGTCACAACCACACAACCTTCTACTTCCTCCTCTGTTTTGCTGATAAGCTGTTCTGTTGTTGGTGCAGCTTTGTTTTACATTCAGTAAAACCAATTCCCGATAGGTCTGTTGATTGATTTTCACCTTTTGAAGAACACAAAACCAGTGGAGTTCGACCGTTATGGGCAACTCCAGCCCAAACCATCACCAAAGCAGGTTTTGTCGCCGAGTAGACGTCAAACCATCGGAACTTCTTCGGGATTTTTCAGTCATCCAAACTCTATCGTTTTGCCTTTTTACAAATTACTGAATAGTGAAGAGCTATTCGTCCGTAAATACGATATTTTCCAACCTTGCTTCCACGGCCCTTTATAGCAATGCCTTAGCTCTTATCACTTGCTCCTTCTTCTGCTTGATTGTAAGATCCTGTACTTTCTGATCCATAGGCCACGAGCCACTAGGTCCGTCTCTGCTGCGATGTCCTGCCGGGTTCCAATTCTGCGTTTACTTACAGATGGCCAACCCACCGCCACTTGCGTTCTCATATTTCAGCTGATATCGCCTTGTGATGACATCAACGAAGGAGTTCAACATTCGATATGAATTTGTGAGAGCATCAGGCACAAATTGTACATCGCAGAAATTTTTTGATAAAGACCGGTAGCTTTAAGTTATTCGTCGTGGATACACGCCTCGTCTCGCTGAAGACTAGAGCTTAAAATTTGGATTTTGGTACGTTGCGTTGTCTGGTTGGAGCTCTGGGTAGAGGTAGACTTGCAAAAGCAACCCTAGCCTTCTTGATCCGTGTACCAATATGGATCCGTGTACCAATAGTAGAAAGGTGATCGAACTGACGTTTAACCGCAGAGGAGCGTTCGGTAGGTTGTTGAGCTTGAGTTGGATATCAGAGTGCCATGACGCTCATAGGGAAACTTCATCGACCAAATTGAAGTCGTTGAGGTGCTCCATAATGATAGCCTTCCAAAGCAGCCTACGCCACATGGCAGCCTGTTCAGCAGCCTACACAATCAATCCAAAGCAGCCTACGGTTTAATGCACAATCCTATCATTACCTTGTTGATAATGGTGTGCAACAGCAGGCAATGAGAGTAGACTCCATTATGCAAGACTCGGTCCGTGTCTCTGTGCTGCTGTGCGACGAGGCTAACAATTTGATTTGAAACCCAATTAGAGGGACCCTTGAAATCCGCTGACTTGGCCGTTACTCTAATGTCAGGATCTTTCGGCATAAAATCCTACCGGCTACCGACGGAGAGCCATGACAATCTTCTCCTGTATCCGATTCAGGATAACTTTGCAAAGAACTTTGAGAACAATGCACTGTAAAGATGTTTCGCCATCTATTACACATATTCAGATCCTTCTACTTAGAGTCCGTCACTAAAATACTCTTCATCCAAAAAGGCGGAAAGCCACGGTATCCCAGATATTACAAAATATGTGTGCTACATTTGTGCGGATAAAGCATGTCTCACTTAAGAATGGAACTACATCATTTGGGTCCATTTCGGATTAAATTAACGGATTTCAAAACGAGTTTTACTCAAGTGCTTACTAGTTCTTATATTTAAAAAAAAATACAAAACGAATTATTCGTTGCGGTTTTGAACTCGATTTTCTGATCTTTTCCCTTAACACGACCCATCAAGCGGCGCGCACGCCCTTCTTTTTTTTTCTCCCTTTTTTTTTTTCCCCCCTCTGTGTGTGCCCTCTATATTTTCTTTTTCTCTTCATCCCGTCCAGGCCCACCGGGACCCTTGGGGAATGAGGGTTTTCGGAACAAATTGGACTCCGTTGTCATTGTACTATTGTTGTACTTCCCAGCTGTATTGACAACTCGCAAGATCCGGCCAAAATGTCGCTTCTGGAGACAATCGGTTGTGTAAACCTCCGAGTTCATCATTTTTTCAGTGGCAAAAGCCTTTGTCTTCTGGCAGCTGAAAATTCCCTGCCAGATCATATATTTCCATGCCAATTTATCCGCAAAAACAGATTCGAATCTGACAGGGACACCTCCTCGAGCCTTTGCCTTGTAAAATGATGGTCCTTGAAGTTGTCCGAAGTCGTCCTTTACGTTGGTTTCATTATCCATAAGTATGTATTCACCGGACTTGGTTAGCAGGTTGGCAAACAGCTTTCGAGCCCGGGTTCTAGCTACGGTTTCTGCTTGAGTGATCGATTGGGTTGCCTACTGGCGAATTATACGTGTAAACTCTACGGGCGGCATAATACCAAATCGCGATCGGACATACCGGGGTTGCTTCTGATGGACCTCACGACCTTTCCATGGAGCTGGCGGTTAGCAATTCCACTCCGGCGTTTACTTTGAGGCTTCCAAGTCGTCGTCAAGTTTTCCTTGTACGTTTTAAGCACGTGTCATACGGTTTTCTAGGAAAATTTAACACTTTAGCCAGCTTGGACGCGGACCATGACTGTGTACGATTTTTTTTCTACGCCCCCCTGCATGGTGACTGTCTCCAAAACGAGAGCGTTTCGTGAACTGAAAAAATACAATGGTATTATCATTGTTCCTGTCAACAAACAGACGTCAGAAGCTTCTGAAAACTTCCAGTAGGAGCGCTGTAATAAGCAAAAGAGTTTGTTCCAGTACTACGTGGGCCATGCTTTAGCATGGAGTCAGTTTTGAACGTCTTTACTGATAAGTGGTCGACTACGGGAGCCTTGCTGGTAGTCATAGTTCGGATAGCTCGTTCTATCTACTGCAGTGATGGGCCCTTGGTGTTGATGCCAGTGATACCTTCTTAATCATCCGATATGTTGGTGGCTGGTTGAACGTAAAAACTTGCTGAAGTTGTTCGACGGGCTCAAACAAACGTTTCAACCGGTCCGAGGGGTGGGTACGAAACTCTCGAGTCGCGTCTTCTACAGGCATATTCATGTTCTTTCGTGATCAACTCGGCGTCACGATCGTAGTCACATTGGCCTTAGAGTCCACGCTACGCTCGGTTGTCTCGCCTGCAGCATCGTTCAACTTACTTCTCTAGAGAAGAATACAGTTAACTGGACTCGTATTTGGCTAGGGGTGCAACAAAGTAAACGTAAACGTTTGTAATCTTTCATACAACAGATCAGTTTTAGACTCACTTGATTTTATTGAATTGTCGCTTGAATTCATGCCGAATCTAGCGTTCCGAATATGTGTATTAGATATAGCAGAAAATAACATGATTTGTTCGACCTGTGTAGCCTCTGTCAATACAAACAGCCTCCTTAGAATGGGATGTGGATGTATTTTGATGTTTATATCCCAAAGCAGAATTGATGCAACAGATGGAAATGAAATGCATTTGTTCAAAAATAGATCCACATTATAAGTCCATTCACAAAGTGATACACTCCTCGTCTGGATCTTTCCCACTCTATCGTAGCTTTTACTTCTCTGTGCTCCGCAATCATCGGTCAGGTTTCATCAGTAATCCACTCTTTTCGCCGCTTAATCACGCGGATAAAGCAAGGCTCACTTAAGAATGGAAGAACATCATTTGGGTCTTGATGAAGTCATTCCTTATGACGTCCTCTGTTCTTCTACGCTATCCTGTCACCTTCTGGAGTTTCAATCTTCTCACAGCTGGAGCTGGATCGTCTTCTAGTCAGCGTGTGTGGAAACGCCTTCTGAGCAACCGCTCGATTTCGGCACTGCGTTTATTCCGGACATAGAGAAGGTATGATCACCGCTGTGGTCGATTTGATTTACGGTATGTCCATCGCGGGACTTTATGCACTGGTCGATGCGAGAGAGCGCATCTGCCAACAGTTCACCGTCATCACTCATTTATCCGAGACCATGGCGTCCCATGGCACGCTCATAGCTCACATTGTCGGAGACCATCTTCGCATTGAAGTTTGCGCTAGTTTAGATCTTGATGTCATGGCTCTCCCACAATTGATACGTTTCGGGATGAATTTGCGTGAATTTGACAGTTTTCCCATAGGTTTTCTGTCAAATTTACGTCAACGTTTCTATTGTGGGCAAACCTTCACCCTTCAGAACTTTTTCCATGATGGCGTTGAGTTGACTGTAAAAGTTCTCCTTATCCTGTGGCTCGACAGCATCTATCGGCGTATAACATTGAGAATTCGATTAGATTTCGAGCCCGTGCCCGGGCGCTTAGTAACAATCCTACTCTACAGTGCCATGGAGCAATGACACCTCGAATACCGGATTATAACAATACCTGTCCCGACGGTAGTTTGAGTTTTCCAATGTTTGGCCACTCACTCAGTCGATGGATTACGACCTTTATCCGTCGCATCTCGCTGGTGAGTTAAGCCAGCTGAAAGTTGTCGGTAAACCAGTTCGTAATCTTCGATTGTTGATTACTTTAGCGGTTCAAAATTTCGGAGGCAGTAGGTTGGTACTCTAAGGTCTAATGGTAGGGCTGCCATCTTAGGTATAGGACCATTTTTTCAGCCGCTAGAGTCAGATGTTGTTTGAGTCGCACCTCCATGGTGGACAGACGTTCGGTTTGGCGAAGCCGTACCTGCTGCCGTACTATGGTTACTAACCATTGTTCGAGATGCAGTTCCCCACTTTGATATTGCCGGGTTGAAAACATTGCCCTAGGTACGCCACCAGTGCGCTCCATGTTTCAGGTACTAGTCATTTGTTATCATAAGACTCGTGGAGGTGTGAGGTAGGTACTAGTGAGGACCGAATCTAGCTACACGCTCCTTCCAGGTTGTCACCTTACCTTTTGCAGACCCAATCTTGTGCGTAGAACAATAAAACGTGAAGAGCTAAAAGACAACTGGGTAAACCTTTCTAAATCGCCACTGGATCGCCACACGATTCATTGTTATGACATTTTTCTACTCAGCAATCCTGAAATTCACGGTTCTTATGTTGTCCGTTTTTCTTATTGTGAAACGAAATATTAGTATGGAAGCGATTTGACGAGCAGATAGTTTTTTCGCAGCTAAAGGCTTCGCTAATGAGATCGACTCTTTAATGTGAGGCAGCAGCATAAGCCATTTTACTTTTACGAGGTTAATTACTAGCAAATTTTCGGTATTCAGAATATTCCTTCATACGACTCCTCTCAGCAGTAAATGTTCCTTTGTTCTAGGACCCACTATTGCCAGTAGACTTGGAATTCATGAATGTTTTCTATAGTTTTTTGGTAAGAGTGAAGAGACCTTGGGAATTGACGTCTGCTTTCAGGCAATTTTGTTTCGCAGCACTTCACTTTGCTTAAAACCCAAAATGATGCACTTCAGTTTTATCCGACTTCCTTGGCTCTTTCGCAATAGCTATGAAACAATTTCTTACTCAATGACGCGCAGCGACACTGAACAGCTCTGCAACAAACAGAGTTTTGAGTAATAACAGTGGTTATTAATACGTGTTAAACTTAACCTTAACGAAATTGTTTACCTCGAAAGTTGAGAGCACGCTGCCTCAATTTTTGTAAGAAAAGGTTCATTTGCTAGATATCTTTTTCGAACTTCCAATTACGCGGAATTATCAATTTAAAGTTTTCGTCATTTTGTATCTATGCTTTATTCCACTAGCGCCATCTACTTCAACCGTGATGTTCTATTTATGTAACAGGCTAACTTTGTCTAAACTTTGTCCTAAAATCTGATCTGATCTGGTGCAAATCTCTTTTTAAAAAACTGAACACCAATCAAAAACCTATCAAATTAAAACGGAATACGCAGCAGTACACACAGGAACACACATTTAGAGGTAACAAAACAAACTACAAACACATAAACATACTAACCAACCGGAGTTACAGCAGAAGGGTGAACGCCCCGAAAATTAAACCTCTAGGATTAGATGTTTGTTAAACAAAATCCACAGTGACAGTGATCACACAATCGCAGAAATCCTGTCTATCCAGTAAACAGAAGCAAACAAAACCTCCACTCACACGACAGTAAACAACCCGAACAGGACGGAAGATTTGGACGGATTTCTGTGTTTTAAATGTCTGGTTTTTAGCGCAAATAGAAAACAAAACCAAACCCACTCATTGACAGTCAGGCAGACAGACAGAGAGACAGAAAACAAGCCTTGTGTGGCTCGAAATGGCTTTGGAATCTGTCAAATCAAAACGTGTACTAAATACACACGAACCATACGCGTATGCGCATCAAGTTGATAATCACTGCCTAATAAAAATGTTTGAAACAAAACAGAACATATTGAACGTTTTACCGAACAACATGTAAAACGAAAACAATGGATATTGTAATCAGAATGCAGAGCACAGAGAATGTGAAGCTTGGTACCCAAAATTGATAATTGAATATAAAGAGGAAACCATTCACTGGGACTTAACTCATAATCGGAAAACTGCGAGCACATAAAAACACAAATACAAACAAACACAGACACACAAACATATATGTGGTGCGTATACCGTAGGCTGTTTCACCAGGCAATCCGTGTCAAACGATCGTTTCGGAGCAGTCTTAAAAATTAACAAAAGAAAAAATAACAAGAAATCTAGAAAAATACGAATAATTTTTTATACAACCCTATTAAAGCAAAGAAGGCTCTGCTGAAACGGTCCCCTGGAACGGATTGCTCGACATTACTTGTCAGCAGATTCCAAAGCAAGCTTCGATATAATGCCAAACGATAAACTAACAGTAACAAAAAATCATTTAACAAATAAGCTAATGAGTGGTAGTTGAATTTCTTGGTGAAAAAAAAAACTGTGTTTTAAGTAAGGCAACCTACAACAAAATGCGATCCCCGAACGTGCTGGATGGGCGAGAAAAGTTCCATTAGGACAAGTTTTTTTTTTTTAACCCTAACAAAGCAATTCTACTTCCTCTTCCATCGGCACTGAATTAAACAACAACAAAAAAGACAAGAAAAAGCAATGGCAATAATTTGTTCTCCCAACACTAGAAACAATTGACTCGTACGTGCACACAGGGTAGTCGTCTAGAGGCATTTTAGTTACACTTTAGAATCTTAGGAATCTCCGTAAACACTTCACAAATACCACATTTTCCCCCATCCTGTATGGAGGGGATCGAAACGTGTAAACAAAACAGAAGAAGAATAAGAAGAAGAAAACGTAACGAAAATGCAAGGCCATCACAACACACGAGGGCAAGCATACAAAGATCGCACCAAGCGTCGTGCATTTGCTAACTGTGCTTCTGTGCAAATCAGGCGATCGAATCCAGGCATAGGCAACGAATGATTGACAAAAAAAATGCATGATTGCACTTTTTCTAACAAAAGTTTTTTTTAACAACGGACATGAAATCACATCAGACAGACAGACACTTGGTGCGATCGTTCGGCATATAAAAGGCAAAACATAAAGAAAACAAGTAAAACTAATTCCTAATGTTGTTTGTTATAATAAAAATAAACTGTTACATAAATTATAAAATAACAGCAAAAAATAATAAAAAAGGAGAAAACATATGGAAAATGGTAAAAAAAAACTGAAAAAAATGTTAAGAGTATAGAACTCATTTTGATATTAATTAATAAAAGAAAAGGAAGGAAAACTGTAATTTTAAGAATCAATAACGTGAGTTAACGAAAATATAAGATAATGATTTAAAAAAAAGAAAAGTGTTTTTTTTCCAAAAACTTTTGTTTTTTTTTTTTTTTCTTTTTTTTTCCCGGGGGGGGGGCCCACAAAAACGATAATATCACACCCACGACGAATTTTAACAAGAAGAATTTTCCCCCCACAAAATTTTTTTTTTCAAAAAACGGCCCCAAAAAACCAAAAAAAAAAAAATTGATACCCCCAAAAAACCTTTAATTCGTGATTCAATCAGGGGGTGCGACTCTATCTCAGATGTAGGATATTTTTTGTTATGCTTTTGTGCGATGTGCGCACGCTTAGTAGATAGAAAGAAGATTTTAAAGATTTTGATGAAGATTTTAAAGATTTACTGCAAAAAGATGCAGCACGATGCAAGTAGATGGATTAAGATTCACAAGCTGAAACAAGATTTTTCACAGATTGATTCGCTAGCGTGAGATTTTTCGATCATCTTGAATCTGGATTTAGATGTGTCGCACCCCCAGGGATTCAATAGATCTAATCTAATCTAATCTAATCTAATCTCACACTAACGCAGCCATTTCTTGAAAGCATCCTGGAAAATGACGACTTCTTGAATACATCATTTTTCCGTGAAGAGAAAGAAGAAAAAAGAAGACATAGTAAGTATTTCATCAACCGACATACCTTCAAAAATTTCTTCACCAAAACAGAATGCGACTGAAATTTTGATTTACTGTCAAAATTTCAATCGCATGAAAAGCCCAGCCAAAATGGGGGAAATTTATTCATTTTCATTTTCATATTCAGGATAGAAGTATAGATTTGGTATCACAGAATAATAACCACAGTCAAGTGAATCCTGCTTAAGATACCGGATAGTACCCAAGTAACCACAAGCATTATATTTTTGCACATATTCAACCCAAAATCCACATCGGTAATGCGAGATCGCATCAATTCAACAGTTGTCAAGTAATGAAGCGTTAGATTAGCTTAAGAATGTAGTGATGCATTACCAATGCAATAATGCTACTTTAGCAATGTCTTATGGCATTACAAAAGATATAGCATTAGTTCGATCTTAGTGGGGCCCTTTTCAGCTTTAATCCAACTTCAATGATGCACTAGTCGTAATACATAAATATGCCCTATATATGCATGCTATTACAGCCTCGTGGTTACTTGGGTAAGAGCATAGACTAACTCTAAGACCAGTAGGTCCCGAACAAATACGATATTTTTCTTGGCTCAGTCAGTACTAGCACATCGGTCCCAAGGTCGGTCCCAAGCTCAATGATTCACCCCTTACAACGTAGCTCACACCAACACATTCTCAAATGTTGTGTCAAAATAACATAGTGAATCAAAACAACAACCAAGATACTAGTACCGGAAGGTACCGAAAAGCGCAAGAATTATTGCAAGGTGCAGACTGCAAGGCATACTTCGGACCTAGGGGTTCTACAACAGTGAACCAATTTCAAATCGCTAGTTGCACATTGATTGTTGGTAAGAGGCCGTTGAAAATAGGGGATAGTCAGAGTGAAGGAAATTCTCGTAAAAGATGGAAAAAGGAACCAGATATTAATGACGTGTTAGATACATTACATACACACAAAGAATTCTTGTAGTAAAAACTACCATTTTACCCGACTATGCCTATCTTTAAAACTACCATGAAATTTCAGTGAAATTTACTACGTTTATGGTAAAACCTTCAACATTTATGCTATATTTGACAGACTTCATATTGATATCAACCGCACCATGGTCGATCTAATCGCACTCATGGTAAAATCAAACGCATTTATAGTCAGGTGAAAATTGTTGGTGTTTGCGCTTAATTTAACCCTCGAAATGGTAGTTTCTACTGCTGTTTTTTTATTGCGTGTAGGAGGCAGAAAGTGAAACAACAAAGAGAGCGGCGTTTGATTGCTGAAACGAAAACGGAATAATAGTTTGGTGATTATTGTAATTGCTAAGTTCAAGTATGAATTAGTTCTCATCTGTTTCTTCTCCTATTGGTTGTTGTTGCACTGGTACCGCAAGTTATTGTCATCCAACTTGCTCTTCGATCTCATCCACTGATTGTTGATTACAATTTTGAAAGCATTTGCCACTTCTCATGTGTCTGAAGAGATAAGTTCAATGATGCAGATAAACATAACGAAAAAACAAAATAAAAACAGGATATTAGATATTATCTTCAAAATTTGGTAGGGTTACTGCCCCCATATTAATCTCATTGTTCCTATATTCATCCTACGATGAATCAAACAATTGGGCAGTTGAAGGATCGGTTTCGTGTTCTAATAATGTTTGCTTACGTTAAATAACTACAACAAACATTACTAACTAATTCTGTCACGTGTATATCGTTTTATTTCAAGTAGGATGAATTGCTAAGTGATGAGATTAATATAGGTACATCTTCCCTAGAAATAAATTATTTGTTGCCTGAAAAGAAACAAAATTAAGAACAAAGATATAAGCGAAATCCTTGTAGTCCCCCGGATGTTTGAAGAGCTTAGCCATTTCTCTGAAAATATACTAAGAGTTATTGTCTTAGCTGTCTAGTAAAATATAAAACACTCACAAAGTGTGATTTATATTAACGCTTGACAGCGAATTTCCCAACCCCCCCCCCCACCCCCCCCCTTCCCCCCCTTTTTTTTCCCCTCTCCCCCCCCCCCCTTCCCCCAAAATTCCCCCCCCCCCCCCTCCCCCGTTAAACCCTTTACAGCCTCTATCATCACTCACCACCGTACCGGTCGCTGCTAAACGCGCTACCAAACCTAGGACAGGACCTGCCAGCTGTTAGTGCAAAAACAAGACCATTTAGCTGTCAAAAAAGACCGTTTCTTATTGGTCGCTTTGACAACCACCACTACCGCCTCCGTCGAGTTATTTTACAAGCAGGCAGTTTGTTGTTGGTTTGGCGGTGTTGCTAGTAGTCACTATTTTTTCACTTTTTTCGTTTGTGACAACTAGAACAAAAGTTCACTTTTGCAGTGGTTCGAAATGAAGTGCAAAGCGATAAATTGTGGTCGCAGTGACGTGTCACATCCGGGTCTCCAGTTTCATCGGTTCCCGAGAGATCCAATCGTTCGCCGAAAGTGGATGAAGGCCTGCATTGGGAACGCACGTGAGGAAGACATTCTCCTGCTCAAGATTTCGCCCCACAGCAGAATTTGCAGCGTAAGCATCAATGAAATTCAATGAAACCTCATAAATTAACGATTAGTTTGATGCAGCTTCATTTCCCGAACGGCAAAAGAAATGCCAATGGAACTTGGAATATTCCAATTGCCGTCACTCCGCCGGATGAAGAGTGGCAGGAAATGGAGGTGGTTGAGAAAATTTATGGTGATGAGCATAGTGGAACAGGATATGCTGCATCAAATGGAGAATTTACGGATTATGAAATAGTGGAAAACATTGACCAGGTACCTATGCTAGGAGGAGATGCTATGTCACAGTCTCGACTACGAGGGGAAATTTTTCGTTTGAGAGAGCAAGTTACCAAGCTTAAGAGGTAATTTGCTAAATATTCGATTGGATGGAATGCTTTCAGCTTCATTGAATCACATCTTCTACTTTAGATCGATTCGTCGTTGGAGAAGTCGTTACGGCAATCTGGTTGCGCGAAAGAAAACAGATGATTCGGATGTCGTAGATTCGAACTCGTTGGATATTGCCTGTAAACAAATTTTCAACGACGATCAATTGAAGCTTCTCTCCGGAAAAGTTCGTCAAGTGAAGCAGTGGTCGGAAGCAACGATAATGGATTCGCTGCAAATCCGATTTGCATGTCAGGGTGGCTACGACAAGCTAATAAAAAGAGGCTTTCCGCTCCCATCGACTAGAACACTGCTGCGTCGAATTGCAGACGTTCACTTTCCTCCTGGTATAATTAAATCATTCTAATGTTCTGTAAAAGTTTTAGTTGATGGTTTCGAAAAATTTAGGTATCCTTGAAGATATTTTTGGACTGCTGAAATTCAAAGTGGCTGGCATGACAGAAATTGAGCGGGATTGTGGACTGGTTCTCGACGAAATGAGCATCGACGAAGCAGAAGAGTGGTGTGCAAGCACTAAACAGTTCGTTGGAAAGACGACTCTGCCTCCATCTGATGACTTAGCGTCTAAAGGCTTGGTTTTGATGCTTGTTGGAGTTGCTGAACGGTGGAAGCAAGTTGTTGCGTACGAGTTTACGAAAGCATCAATTCCTCCAGAGCAACTCAAGAAGCTAGTGTTGTCCGTTATTGAAAAATCGGAAGAGCTTGGCTTGCGAGTACAGTTTGTTACCTCTGACTCCGGTTCCGAGAATCAAAAGATGTGGAAGGATATGGGGCTGAACATCAAAAACCAGAATATCTTGTCTGATCTGGAACTGCAGCATCCCATCGACAACAGTCGAAAACTGGAGATCGTGCCCGATCCAGTCCATGTTTTTAAAAATGCAATTCATGGATGGATCAACAACAGATTTCTCGTCGTTCCAAAATGGTATGTCAATAAAAATGGCCTTTCATCGGATATTGTGCATCGGGATCATCTGAAAGAGTTGGTCGAATTCGAGGCAGGGAATCAATTGAGAATGGCTCATAGGTTATCTCCAGCCGACGTGGCGTTTGATGTTCCTGTTTCGTCTGTCGACAAAATGAAAGTATCTAACGCAACAAAATACTGCAATCGAGCGGTTGCTGCTGCGCTACGCGTAGTGGCTTCCGAGAAAAACCGACATGAACTGCTAACCACAGCATGCTACATTGAGGACATGTCAGACTGGTACGGAACACTCAACAATCGTTCGGAAGATCATGCGCTGCGCCAATCAGACCCAAAAGCTTTACAGGTAAGGATTCCACGATATCATAAAAACATCGATACTTTTACTTCAAAGCAATAGCGAAAGAAAGTATCGATACCAGGAAAATATCGTATCGAACATATCGATACCTACGGGGATCAAATGAATACTTTTCTGTTAGCTCAAAGTAAACTACTGAATTTATCAAATTTGTAAAGCAATTAGAATTGATCTTGTAAGGTATCTTCTAAACATATTTTGAAAATTTAGCAAGTTGGCAGTCATTTTTAGACATACCTCGCCATACAATTTTAGACTGCAAATGAGGTCTATCACCTAATTTTGGGTGTAACACAAATTACTAGTCACCCTGTATATGATAGGGGTATTAGTATTTATGAATTTAAGGAGATACGCCAGGATTTACATGAGAGGCTAATGATTTCATTAGCACTCATTACAAAGAGTATTCATTTGAATCAAATATTTTCAATTCATACCTTCTTGGTATCGCATTGAAATGTAACAATTACAATTATTTTATCCCTAACAATAGGAAACAATAAACCGTCTTGAAAATACCACTCGTTTAATTTACGATGTACGTGTTGGAGAATTATGCCGATGGAAACCGTGGAAGACTGGACTAGTTATATGCACGAAAGCCATTATCCGACTGATCTTACGATTTTTTGCTAGTGGTCACAAGAGGATCTTCACTTCCCGCTTTGTTCAAGACTGTCTGGAGAGCCTTTTTTCAGCTATAAGATCCAAGCAACGTCGACCCACACCACGGGATTTTGGTAGAAACTTAAAGACAGTAACATTATCGCAGTATATGGCTCCTGTTCCAAATTCGTCATACTCATTTGACGACCAGGAACATCTGGTAGGAATGGCAGATTTTCTTTTTCAGCGTCGCAAGCAATCCAACGAGCAAAATACAACAGCATCAGATCGACAGATGACAGTTGTCGACAACAGTGATGCAGTAGATATGGATTATGAAATGCTGCAGGAAGTTTCCGGTGAGGTGCTGGACCGAGGAGAGCTGAATGCGCTCTTCTACGTTACGGGCTACGTGTTAAAAAGTCTAGCGAATAAGGGTACTGTTTGCAAGCAATGTGTCAAAATGACGGAGAGTCCAAAGGGTGCTCACTCCGACTATCAAAGCTTCACTTTCTATCGAGCGAACACCATTAAGAAAAACATCCACTTTCCATCCATTGATACCTTCAATTTTTTCAAAGCCATGGAAATCGTGTATCGCAATTCGATAAACTTTATCATTTCGAACAAGGATAAAAACAATGTTGAACAGAAGGTAGTGAATGAATTGGCACTCCTTCCGAACATTTTCCACTGCTCATCCTTCAAGATGACATTGGTGCGACGTTATGTATCATTCCGGCTAAAGTCAGGGCAGAAGCGTAAGCAACGGAAGAAAAAGTTCGATAGCAGAAGTATGCTATCATAGAAGCTGGAATGGTGAAGGGAGAATGCATATTTGAAATAATAAATGAGAAATATTAATCTGTTTAAAAATGTAAAGATCATTTTCTTGTGGTACCTTTTTTTAATCCTTAAAATACATCCACATTGTTTCTCTATGGCTAGCAAAACAAATATTCATTAATATTAAAGTTTGCTCTTACTAGAAAATGATATACTGTTGGGTTTTTGGATTTGGAAAAATGATACTTTCTGGAAAAATAAAGATCAGAAAAAAGCTTACGAAGATTTAAAAATAACGCGTATTATTTATTTGAATTTTTAATATCATCCTTTTCTTCCCTGTAAGGCAGTTTTGTATTCGTAGAGCCTCAAATTCACGAACCTCACCATTTAAAATATTGACAATTGTTAAACGTTTACCTTATTGAATATTACCAAATATTAAAAGAATATTGACGAATTTTGATTATATTTTTAATTACATTATTTTCAATAGGATTACTGTGTAAACATATCTGCCAACACTGGAGCGACCCCCGTATCATAGCAATCATAAATTTATAAGAGGTCATCTCTCTCTGAGCTGACAGGTCCTGTCCTAGCACCAAACACCAGCGAGGCTTTCGGGAAGAGTCGGGTGCTCAAATTTAGCAGCCCGATAGCAGCGCGAGAAGCGGTTGGTATTTGGTAAAGTCACACAGAGAGGAATTTGATAGTCAATTTTTGTTTATTGGGGGTTATGATGACTATTGCAGTATAGTGATTTTGAACCGACTTTTCGACTTTCACTTGAAGGCGACGATGTTGATGACGTTCAAGAACCAATGTTGTCAAAATGTTTACTTCTAATCTGAAAACAATTCTATCGTTATACCGACAATCATCCTGACTATCGCATATAATGGTTACAATAACCAAGAAAATGGTCGAATTCACCACGTTCATGGAATTCTTGACTATGATCATGGTAACAAGGACTATTACGACATTATGGCAAATGTTGGATCAACTATTTTAATGGTCGTTTTGAACATGATCATAGTCGGTTCAAAGTCACTATACTGCAATAGTCATCCTAACCCCCAATAATGGTAAAATTGACTATCAAATTCCTCTCTGTGTGGGCTTTGTGCACAAGTTACGTAACGCATGAAGGGGAAGGATGGGGGTTGAGAAACCGTTACTTATTGTGACATATGGGGGAGGGGGGGTTTTAAAATCGTTACGTAACAATATAACCAATTTTAGGGAAAATGAATTATGTCTATCTTTTTATTTTAGACCAAATTCTAAAGCTTCGATAAATGGAGACGTACTATTTAAATATGACCTACTAAACGAAATGTATCTTATGACGATTTGCATCCCCAATTGGCGCAATTTTCCATAAATGGTACATCTACACGCTGAGAAATGTATTGTTCTGTATAACTATAACAAATATTATTGTTGACTCACGGTTTACCCATAATTTTTATTCATTCAAACTATACCGATTTTATTTTTGAACCAACAATAAATATTGTTGTTTCTCAAAGCGCTGCAAAGGAGGCTTCTATTGGAAACAAAAAGCACTTATTGTAGGATCAAAAAATAAAATTTTTGGAAGCAATGCACCTTTGCATTGACTCGACCTAAGCGGTGGAATTGTAACAAAAAATATATATGAATATATTGTTATTTGTATTAAAACCATTGAAATAATAATAAATTTTATTTACTTTTCAAAAGATTATGTTATGGAGATTCAAATAAAATAAAAAGTAGTATACTCAGTAGCCAAAAAAAGCCGAGCAAAATTTTGCTTCCAAAAAACGTCACGTTCAAACTCCTGTAACTTTGTCTATTATAAACATTTTTGACAGCCCTATAACTAATGTATTAACCTCATGTGAACAAAATTTCATGTTCGTATGGTTAATAAATTTGAAGATTTGATAACACATGTAAAAAAAGTCATTTTTGGACATACCAATTTCTAAAATACGTTCTTCTGTGAAAAATTTAGGTAGCGTAATAAAAATTTCACCATAGCCTAAAAAAGTATAGGAAATAAATTTGAACTGTTTCCATCAAGTGGCGTTAAATTTGATGCACCAACATGAGTATTTCCATTTTTCACACGGTATTGACCATGGTGAAATATCGGTGCAAAAAAAAGCCAAGGCTGAGTTACTTTAATGAAATAAGTGGACTGATGTTTGCAATCTTTATCAATTTTAAGTTACACAAATAAAATGATTGAACTGTTGTCTGGATACTACAATTTTGAATCAAATGAGAATTAAACATAAAAGCAACAACAATAACAGTTTTTGTGATGTTTTTATAACAATTGAGAAATAGGGGGGAGGAGGTCCGTGAGCGTTACGTAATTAAAGGGGGGAGTCTGGTCACGTGTTACTTATTGTTACATAGGGGAGGGAGGGGGTGCAAAATCCCGTTTTTTGCGTTACGTAATTTGTGCACAAAGCCTTGGGTAATAGTATTGAAGGAAGATAAACGGTAAATAATACCGATTTTTTTGGCATTAATAAAAAGTATCAATAAAGTATGGTTGAATCCAAGTAAAGCTGAAGTGAGATTAAACATAGTAGTATCTAAAACTGAAATCGGTAATAACTGGCTATTTTTCAAACTGTATGGAAGTGACCATTATCGACGATTTTCTGCTTGCTTTATCACCAATTACTTTGCTTAAACTGCTCGAAAAACCTTTTTTCAAGAGCATTATCTACGACGTTTAACCTCACTTTTGCATTACCTGGTTTCCTCCATTAAAGAAATCGTCTGCATTGCCCCAACATTATGACACGTTCATAATTTCATTTTAACCCTCGAAATGGTAGTTTCAACTGCGTTTTTTTTTTTGCGTGTAGTCATAATAGCGTAAATTGAGATTACCGTGTGCGCCACTATCGCGTTGCTAAATTTGAGCGCCCGATGCTTTCCGATAGTCGCGCCACAATTTTGCTACCGCTTTTAGTTGCGCCCGATACGGTTTGAAGTGATGGTGAGGGTGATCAAATCAAGACCAACAATTGAAAAGGGCCTAACACCGAAATGTAAACAATGAGAAAAGCGATAATATAATTGAACGTTACATTAATAAATCCTATTTCCAAAATAAATCAGTTTGTCTTGCTTTAATCAAGTTGACGATTGAAATTTAATAAGATGCATATAATCTTGTTATAATAAATTATATTATCATCTTTGTATGCCGCAAAACTCGAAAAGAAAAAAAAACGCCCAGTTCTAGATTGAAAACATCATGGGCCCTTTTTGTTATGCTTCTCAACTGTCAGTTTTTTTTTTTTGATGAGGCCGACGTGCTGAGGCTTTTCTTTACCGAGAAATTGTAAGAGTCCTTTGGGATAAGGCCTGTTAAAACATCGTTCTGTGTTGAGGCCACTGTTTATTTTTTGTCAACAACAGAAGAAAACAAAGCTTGAATATCTTGAAACCGAAAAAAAATTGCAATGCAATCGACCATCATTAATGAAGTTTCGCCGAACGAAGAACTTCATCCTCATCAGATTCGAGATTTGGCACATCAAAGTCTGGAAGAGAGGATCAGAGAATTCAACACAAACGGATGAACGGTACCAGAATTAGGAAAGTGTGACAACGAGGAAGCAACATTTCGATTGGTGGATACCGGAGTGTTTATAACGTAGTTAAATAAGTGTTTTATACGTAACGATTAATAAAATTTTACATCGGTGTTGTGAAAATTCTACATGATAGATTTGTTAATAATTTGGACAAAAATATTTAGATTTATTAATCAAACTGAAAAAATTACACTATGGAAAAATCTCTTCATCAGCTTCCAGAAAATCCAGGTCCTCTTCAAAGTGGTACTCCATACCTGATTGTTTTTTCCTTCTTCGCTTGGCAGGTACTAAGTTCTTCAAAAGTGTCTCATAATACGTCTTATTAATAACGTACGGTAGAAGATTCTTTAAATCCTCTAGTTTTGCTTGTGAAAGAGGCAACGGTTTTGTAGTTATGGGTGAGAGAACTGGAAGTGATGTTTGTCGTAGATCATCTTCTGAAGCAATGAAGAATTCCAGGAAAAACTCATCATTTGGATTATTCTTGTAAAACACTCTTCCCAACGCTGTTGGCCGATACTCAAAAATCATAATTTGCTTAAACCGTAGTGGTTCTCCTGTCACATTCGATTTGGGTCGTTTGTAGTGCATTTCTAGTTCCTTAAAAGCCAGGAAATCGGATTGGTCAAGCTCTTTCACCACAAAAGGAACTCGCCTGCGCACCTGCGATACGGCCCAATCATGGGGAGTCTCTATATCCATTCTGTTTTTCTTCTTGGCTCTTTCAATTGCAGCATGAACTGAATCGACCTCCATATGCGAGCGACCAGAAACCATGAATTTATGAGTTATGGTTATATGGCTACCTTCTGCAGTCAGTAATTCTTGCAAATAGGCAAACATCATAACCATAACAAAATTCAAGTTCTGGCCACTGCACCTGTCAGAAAATAGATTTACTTGGCGAATTGAATTCCCTCTTTTTGATTCAGCATCACTCACTAAACATCGCAAGTAACTCTGAAGGCACGAGGCGATCTCCTGTGCACAACGACGAGCTTTTGACTCGTCCCACAAAAAACAGTAAGCCATATTGTGTCCCTTGTTGGTTTCGAACACTGTTAAATTTAACGTATACAACTGCCTGCTGTAATACGCTTGCCCACACGTCAAGTGAGGAATCGGTAGACACTTTTGTAAATCGAAAGAAACTGTAACAACTCCGTCGTCCTGTCTTGCTGCCATTACGTCTGCTTTTTTCAAGTCGTAGACATGTTTAGCCTTCAACTGATGTTCCTCTTGTGCATGTTTCAGTAATTGTAATTCTGAATTATCGGTGACATGCTTGATTTTTACACAAAATCGATCACATTCTCCGCAAGTATCAGCCATTGGTTTACGGAAGCCGAGATTAAAGGAGCGAAAAATGGCCCTATAAGTATTGTAGTGTACAGGTTTGATGGAGTCAACCTTACATTTTGTACAATACAAATCGAACATTCTCGAAATATTTAGATCGGCGCTCAAATATAATTTGGAGGATTTTCCACGACCGTAATGAGATGTGTATGCAGGAAATTATTGGATGTGCCTTTCTATGTACTGTCTTTCTTCCACGCTAATCGTATGTCGTCTGCTATTTGTCATACGTCCATCTTCGGCCACAATTCCGAGACCATTTATTTTCTTACGGATCAAACAGCGCATCTTTTTCTCCTTCACGTCAAACGTAGACAAAAACATGGTTTTACACACTCTTATCATGCCACCTGCTCCTGGCAGGTTGTATTTGAAACTAAACACTCTTTTCGAATTAACAACCCAAAACATATCGAAATGAACAATAGCTTTAAAATAAATAACAATAAAATAACACTTATACTTTGCTTTCAGCCACAAAGGAAATGGACACATGATTAGCGAGGAATTGATTTTGCGCCGAAGACGAAAGGTTTAAAAAGTTTCTCAATAACTTCATTCGCACTTCTCCTTTATATTTGAAACTGTAATTTAGTTTCAAACAACTGCAAGGAGCTCAACATTTTCGTGCTGCCACTTTTACTCCGTTTGGTCGTGTATACGCCAAGCCTTTTTCCTTACAGAGCTTATTACTTATTCCAGGGGTAGTATTCTTCTTATTTAGCTTATTGTTTTGAAGTTCTTCTAACGCCAGGTCATCATCAATGCCATCATCTGTGGAAAAGAACGTTGTCAGAATAAGGTGATGTAACATAAATCATATGTTCACTTTCAAAGGTATACAATCGATTATCCACATCACTTACTTGTTAAATGGAAAATCTTCTTCGGGTTATTTCCTAGAGCTTCATCCACTTTCCGTTTCCGGCTAACCGAAGATTCACCTAAAGATATTAGTTGGCATCAATTCTGTGAAAAAGAATATTTCAATTACTTACCGTTTGATTCAATCAGTTTATCATTAGCCTCGTCTTCATTAATTCCAGTTATGGATTCGATGTGATATGGCTCAAAATACTCATAAATGGAAAAATCATTCACCATAGTGGGATCTCCAGCCTCGATATCGTCATCATGATCTGATTCTGAACCATCAGCGGAATCAATGTCAATATTTCGGTCCTCCTCAATATCCTCCACTTCACTGCGAGTTGAATATATGCCAGGACCACTTCCATGAGCTTCGCTGACAAGGTCATCTTCTACTGTATCAAACATGGTTGGAGCTGCCGGGGTGCTGGTTCCTTTGTTTATATCAATTCCACATTCATAAGCTTCGCCAACACGGTCACCATCGGGAATAACTGATATTGCACCGGGTTCTTTATCAATGGCACTCCGGTCATACTCCGACACAGATCTAAAGGCAGTGAACATCGGGGTTCCAGAAACTTTTTGATTGGCGTAGAGAAACGAATATTTGAAAAAGACACGTTGCTAAAGCTCTGAGAAGAGAAACTTCGAAGGGATACTTCTTCGTATCTCGCAACTGACATGTTGTTTGCGTCGTGTGTCTTCGATGGCTCCCCGCATTCTTCCGTATTTAATACATCAGCCACAGCTTGAACATAAAGTTAACGATGACAACAATTAAGTATATAAATAAATAAATAAATATAATTATTATTTACCTAGAAATAACTCAATTGCACGGTTGAACTCCATTATCACATACGTTTCACTGTAATTTTTCTGTTTCCATTCGACGGAACGATATTACGATACCTGCTGTCAATAAAATGTGCACCAAACGAGAAAAAAAACATACATTTAAAAAGGCCCTATGAAAAGCATTCAGGTCATGTCAATTATAAGGCCTTTTGAAATAAAGGCCTCATCATAATTAATGCATGTGCTTGTGATAGGCCCTTTTTATAATTTGAAATATTTTTTCAACAAAGTTAGGTATATATTCAAATTCAACTATGATGCAAAAGATGCTCATGAGCTATTGATTAAAACTAATAAACGGTTTGTTTTCATTTCGGTGTTAGGCCCTTTTCAATTGTTGGTCTTGAGTTGATGTTAGAAAATCGGACACCGCAGCTTCTACCGATTTTGACGGAGAATTTTTAACCTTCAGAATTTTAGACAAATTTTCTGTTCGCTCAGAAGAGTAACATCCATGCTTTCGCAGCCCGGCAAATTTCACAATTGCATGTACCAGAAGACCTGGTCAGCTGTGTAGAGTCATATTTGTACTTGTACATGTTCAAGATTTCTGACCTTGAACCATTGTTTGTATTACACTTCACTCTGCACGATGTACGTATAGATGACGGATAATACCACTGTCGATTGTCAATATCGGGCAAATGATATTGACGAATGACTTCTTTCACAGCAGTGGAAATAGGTCTTACATTTTTGTTATTGGACAAGCATAAAATGCACACTTTTTTCCGATTGGATTCATGATTGTCCATTTTTTACTTCCAAAGAACAACCGTACTGTATTCGTTGTAAACACACCTTGTTAACAATGTTATAAATACCAATGCTTGCTATGATTAACATTTTTTTTATCATCTAAGAGCATCTCCAGGAGTGTTGTAGTTCTAGATTCATTTTATGTGTCAGTTATAAATTTTTCTCTTGAGAAAATATATAACAAACATACCCTCTCTTCAGCAGCAATTCCAAATGTTGTTCTAAATCTTGGGTGTATAATTGATTCTCAAAACTTCTGTGGGCATTTTCTCAGAATTCCTTAGGAATTCTCCTCAAATTTTCGCTGTAATTCCTCTCAGAACTCCTTTGGAATTTTTCTCAGAATTACTATCCCCTTCGAATTTCTCTAGAAATCTCAGAAATCGTCTGGAATTTTCCTCAGAATTCCCTTAGATTTTTTTTTAGAATTCCCCTAGAATTCTCCACAGAATTCAGTTGCAATTCTTCATAGGATTTTTTCTAGATTTCTCCCTTTCATTCGCAGTTTTTCTAAGAATTCCTCTGGAGTTCTCCTCAGAGTTCTTCTGCAGTTCTCATCAGAATTCCTGTAGAATTAATCTTGGAATTACACTGAAATTCTCAAAATTCCACTCAAACTGTCTTCAGAAGTCCTGCGGAATTCTCCAGAAGTCCACTGGAATTCTTCTCAGAATTTCTCAGGAATTCTTACTAGAATTTCTCTAGTATTCTCCTCAGGATTCTTCTTATGTTCTCATCAGAACTCCTCTGGAATTCCTCTCAAAATTCCGCTGGAATTTCTGTGGAATTTTCCCTCATAATTCCTTTGAGATTCCACTCAGAACTTCTCTGGAATTCCCCTTAATATTCGTCTACATCATTTTCGGTTCTATACCTAATTTAAATAGTCCGCAATATGGAGAAATTCTTGAAAAAAATTTAAAAACGAAGAAATAGGGAAATGATGGTATTAACAAAGAAATAGGGATATGATGGTCAGCGAGTTCAGACTTGTTGCTGCAACTTGAAATTATTAACGATAAAATTGGAACGTATACAAGATTGGAAACAGATGCACGACCGGACGTTGATTCAAAGTTTGACGTTTGACTTGATTCCATAGACACTATCACAATGACAAAAAAAATGTAACTTGGATGAAACGAGTTTCAAATTTGAACAAAAATAGAACAACGTAGTATTCCAGTTTTAAATTTTTACATGAAACTGTTCGAAATTATCCAACTAGACCGCTTTGCTGAAGTTGCCTTTGTTATAAATCCAGTTCTATTTTGTAACGACCATACACTCCTGGAGATGCCCTAATGTCGTTTTCGTTTTTGTGGTGTAGCTACACCAGGACTGCACCGCCGTAAACCGGGAAAAAATCGAGTGTAGCTATCGGTTACACCATTGTTTACAGACAAATGATGTTGAGCTGTCAAAGACCCGCACTTGTTGGCGCTTTACACTTTTTGGTGTTACACCGCAGAAACGAAAACGACATAATAGTGTCTCAAAAGATAATTATAAAACGTGTTTGTGTTATTTGTATCTTATGTGATATTGCATTAATTTTTCTCTCGATTTTTTGTATTTGTAGTTGTATTAGTTGTAGTTCAAATTAAGCCGATCTTTTATAAAATTCGTTTTAGGATGTAGAATGACAATACGAACAGACTGGCGTTCATCATTTTGATGATAAATGTGCTTTTATTGATGTTATATTGATTTTCATTCGATTTTTTAGCTTTTGACGAATTTCATGCCAACTCGTTTTCGTGATTAGCAGCATCCTCTCAGAATCCAATGAAACTTTGTGGGTGTGTAGACTATGTCTTTTCAAGCAACTTTGCATTCTTTGTTTTTTCAAAATTTATCCGGATTTGCATCAAGTCTTATCAAATTAGAAAATTCTAATTTGATAAGACTTGATGCATATCCAGGTAAAGACGATTCAAATATAACGTTATATGAATTTTCGAAATACTGTTTATTTCAATGAAAACTCATAGGTTTTTGCTTGGTAAGGGTTTTATTTTATTTATTTTCTATATGTAAATTTTCATGTAATAGTAATTAACAAAGCTTCATACAGTTAATTTAAAGATCTTTCACATACAAAGTATTTTTTTTTTGGATTATTCTTTGAATCAGAAAACCTTTTAGCTGAAATTTGATTTTCTAAAATAGGTACTAAGCAATGAACCTGTGAACCAGGTATCATCTTTACGTGGCTATATAACTCGTCATGTTCTTCTGACATTTTTGTATACTGTTCAGCTGATATGAACAGAAATCAGTTTTGATATATTTTTATTTGACTGTTCAACTGCCCAATCATATAGTTCCAGAGAAGTTTTGATTGTGTTTTCATAATCTTGAGCAAGGCTTTCTCTCGTTGCCATTCGCTTAAGAGTACCAACAATAGCATCAAATAGACCCAAGAGACGTTGCAACGAAGTGCCATTCTGCTTCCAATCCATACTTGGACTTAAAATTGCACAAGCTGGCAAAGTTCTTCTTGTTCTTATAATGAGCCGCTGCTCCATCTGACATGAACATAATTTTTGAGCAATATGTTGATTTTTTTAAATGAAATCTAGCAATTTTGATATAAACAACTGAACTGCTATTGAGTCATGGGTCAATACTTAAGCTATTATGATAAAGCTTTTGTTTTCCAATTAATCGTCCTCCTTGTAATATACTTCAAAGTTTTTATAATAAACAGGATCAACCACCTGATTTAATTGTATTATCACTAAAGTTTAAAAATATTAAAAATTAAAAAAAAAAAGTCCTTTCCAAATGGTAGCCCTGATTTTTCAAACATTCAAAGACCCTTACAAAATCCAAATTGTCATTATAATTAAACTTCATTGGCTTCTGTGAGGTTTTAGGACTAAATTATAAGACGAGCTGGCGCGATACACAGTAGAAATAGGACATGATAAATTTGTTGTTAGAAAAACTTTTTTTCCTTTAAAGTGCCCATCTTGCATTGTATGACAAACTTTAAGACAATTATATTGCCTTTATTCAAAAAAAGTTTCGTCCAAGTCTAAGATAGCATTTTTTTGCAAATTGACTTTAAATTTTAAAACATTTTTTTTTGCGTGAAAAATCGAATTTACAGTTTTTACAATTTTTTTCATGAAAGCTAAGACGATTTTCTAAAAGTCATCCATACATCATTTTTTTGTAAGTCTTGTCCTTTTTTAGCTATGTTGACATGAAAAAATCGTTGCTAGAAAAACTTTTTTTCCTTAAAAGTGCCTATCTTGCACTGTATGGCAAACTTTTAGACAATTGTATTGCCTTAATTAAGAAAAAAATTCGCCCAAGTCTAGGATAGCCAGTTTTTGCATATTAACTTTTAATTTTCAAATATTTTGTTTTAGCGTGTAAGAATCGATTTTATAATTTGGGCTGCAAAATGGTGAGTCGACAATGGGCAGGGAGCGTGCGTCCCCGCAACATAGCCCTGGTCACAAGTTCCTACCTCATGCTTCCACGGGTCAAGAGATGACAAAGACCGCCAGCTAAGGGTTGCGTACTTAGCTGGTAGTGCAGCCTGGGCACTGATGTCCTTCTGACTTCAGCTAGATTGAGGAGGTGCGTGCCGAGCGTCTGTGTCCACCAAGGAGGTGCGGTCTGTCCTGGCATCGGCAGCGCGACCCGGTAAGGTAGTATGCTGAAATCTTACCCTACCACGAAAAATGGAAGTATTCTTAATACGGTCCGACGGTGCTAATTTCAGATAATAATAATTTCAGTGCTAATTTCATGTATAATAATTTAAGATTATTTTTTCCCTCGTGGCTATGATAATGCAAGTCCGTTTACAATTGTAGCAGGACCAAAATCTGCAGACATAACAAGTGTAATGGTTATTATAATTTTATATTATCACAAAACCATCACAATATTTTTAATGCTATTTTCAGCTTCGCATTTATGCATCGTTGTGAGTCTAAGCCAACCTAACTCACGCTATGTATATGAAAAAATACGATGGTTTTTAATGCAATTTTTTCCTTTCTTTATCATAAGACAATTAAAAATACAAAACCTAACATTGATCCTACATCTTCTATTAGACAGGCATAAAGAATCATTTATGGGCCCAGTGGGAAACAAAAGTTAGCGGATAAATCAAATTTCCTCTTGTTTTTATTTTTATTTCTTTTTATTTCAGATTTATTAAGCTTCCGCTTTTAGGCAATTATCATATTCATAGGGAATTTATTTCGCCTTATTGTTTGCTTACATTTTCCTAGCAAAACGGCTGCCAGGAGATCAACTAGGTTTCATTATTTCACATTGGAAATTTCCGTTATTTCAGAGTTTAAAGCAACTAACACCGCTGCCCAAGAGGAAAATGGCTGCATTTTATAATTATATATACATTATTTAGTATTTTATTGCAATGTATATTATTAAAAACATATTGAAATTATTATTAAAAATAATAAAAATAATAATTAAATTTTATCTGCTTCAAGGGTACAAGGAAGTTTGTTCCAGATAGTATAGCTATTTTTTTGTCATTGTAGCTCAAGGTTCTTTTCTATTAAATTAGATCATTGGATATTATTAAAATTATTAAATGCTTTTCAATTCTGCTGATTATGACCCATTTGTTATAAATACGTACATATTTTTTATTATTTAGTATAAACTTAAATGCTATAATCGTGTTTATACTTCATTTAATTACGAAATGGTTTGGCAAAAAAGGTTTCACATTCCGGAGTTACATTCAACTACCAATGATTGAGCTGTAATGAGGCACCAAGCAGCATACAATTATCATATGTCTATCATTGTTTCAGTTATTTCATCATATTGTATTATTTACAACCAGGTAGACCAGGGAAGGTAAGATTATTATTATAAAGAAAAATACTCTACATTATTATATGAACCTCACTATATTATACAACAAATAAAAAGGGTTGGGAAGGGACCATCAGAGCACCGGATTTAAACGAATTGGATGGGGAGAGTGGAATTGCCAACTCCCTGTTATTAACAATTCGTGAATTGATGGCGAGCTCTTCTACCCACTCATTGGGAAGTCCTCACGTTTGATGGCTTGTTCGACATAAGGTTGTAGGATTCTAGCATTGGAAGGAGATTCTCATTATCCCACGGATTACGCGTAAGTGTCTTTGCTTACGAGTCCGCCCATCCGTTTGTGGCCCTTCAGACAGTGTTAAATTGAATATAGGCAGATGTCGAACTTGATCAAATCATTCGTAGAGGACGATCCACTGTCTTATGGCTGTGCCTGCAACCAACGATGCCAATGTTCCTGATTTTTCAGGATTTTCCAGACTTTTTAGCATTTTGCCTGAAATCCTGACAACACCAATTATTTTCAGATTTTGATAAAAAAAAATCCTGATTTTTCCTGATTTTCATTATTTATATCAATCCAAATTAATTTTAACCAAAAAAAAATAAACTCAACCGAATTTTGAATGTTGATCTTCCACGATTGACTCAATAGATGTTGAAGATGTCGTTTTGGACGAAAACATAAAGAACAGCTGTAAAAAGATCTTTTCTATCATGAACCACAATGAACACTTTCAGGTTAGCTGTGGGAAAACAAACTATTTTTACACGACGATGGACGACGATAGTGTGCGTTAAACGTCCCAAAACTTAGTTGTCGATTAGAAGATCAGAAGGCACATTGTTTTTTTCCGCCTCTGAGAGAGTTCCTACCATGTTTGTTGATCCAACCATACTCGTCAGAATCAGTGGAACGATTGTTCTCACATTTCAATTCAAACAAAACGAAAATGGGGAATAGATTGGGACAAGGCACAGTTAGAGGAAAATTATTGACAAATAATTATGTGGAACTGAACAAAAAAGGAGCAGCAACTGTAAAGTTTTCACAAAAAATTACATCTAAATACGATTATTGTATGTATAAAACAGGAAGAGATAAATAAATGTAATGTAAGCTTTTTTTTTGAAAAAATAGTATTTTTATGAATATCAGTTTTTACACAAAAAAATACAATCCTGATTTTATCCTGTTTTTTTTTTTTCATATACTTCCTGACTTAGTAAAAATATACTTGGCAACGCTGCCTGCAACGATGAGTGGTATCTTTTACATGCATACATACATACAAGAATCGATTTTATAATTTTTATATTTTTTTCAATAAAGTTAAGACAATTTTCAAAAGTCACCCATGCATCACTTTTTTGCAAATCTTTTCCTTTTTGAGTTATGTTGATTTAAAAAAAATCGATCAAAAAACTTAAGCCCTTTTCAAATGGTAGCCTAGATAAATTTTGAAAAAACAAAGTATGTAAAGTTGCTTGAAAAGACATAGTCTCCACACCCACAAAGTTTTATTGGATTCTGAGAGGATGCTGCCAAACACTGGATGAGTTGGCGTGAAACTCGTCTTTTACGACTTGATAGAGCGTAACCAAAAATTTTGTGCAAGGATTTTTTTGTTCAAATATAAGTCCAAACGTGTGGAATGGCATAAAAAACCAACTGGCGTTTATCGTAATGAAATGTGTTTTTCTTTAATGTTATATTGATTTGTATTCGATTTTTATCTTTTACGACTTAAAAAGGGCATAACTCAAAATTTTGTCCAAGGTTTTTTTTGAAAATTTACCCAGAGGTATAGAACAGCAGAAGAAACCAACTGGCGTTCACTGATTTGATGGTTTATTATTTTTGATAATAACGCTAAATAGAACACCGTAACCTGCGCATGTAATCTAAATAGGGCTGTCACTTTTCCTGGCGGAATAATATTCCGTTCAATTATCCCGCAAGGAAAACTGACATGCCACCCATACTGGAGCAGTTGTCCAAATTACTTCGGTAGAAATGGTAAAAATTACTTCAGGTCTTTACTTGCCAGCTGCATACTAGACTTAACGCTCCAATAGTTGCGGGACGCTGTCTTGCGTCGGTGTACTAATAGTTGTGTACGAAGATTCCTAACACAACTATGCGGAAACTAGCACTTCTAACGTAACGGTTGCTCTACACAGAAAAAAATAATTAATTTTAAAAAGCACGTAAAGAGCGAAATTGTTTGCAATCTTTCATGCCCCATACAACAATGTTTGCAATCATTCATACAACAGGCTAGATTCAGGCGTTATCTGGCTTAAATTTACATGAAATATCCCATTATTTTCTGCTTAATATAGCATTCCCTTTATGTGCATTAGATAACGCATAAAATTTAATGTTTCTTTTTTTCTGTTAGTTTTAGGAGCGGTCTGGGTCGAGACGTGAGACCGGGTACGGGTATAGAATCACGCCTAATTGAAATTGAATCGGTGGTCTAGAGCAGTGGTGCTCATCCTGCGGCCCGCGGGCCGCATGCGGCCCACCGAGGCGGCAAATTCGGCCCGCGATAGCATTTGAGAAATATGAGAACTTCATTTGCTATTTGCTGTTCGATTTGAGTTGCATTTCTTACTGTGCAATAATTGTGATTCTCATAGTTTTATGTGAACAATTTTTACCGTGCTTGTTACACAGATGATGAATGACCAAAAAGGCGGGATAGAAAGAAAGAGAGAATGCTGTCATATTTTCGCTCCCGCAACCACAATTCACTTTCACCATTCAGTGTCTGTTGTCAATTGGTTCCGTTCTGTAGTCGCGTGCGTAGTTCTGAGAAGTTTCGAGCAATTATTCAGTGAAAATCGAAGCCAGCACTAGCAAAAAACGGAAAGTGGCTGATGAAGGACGTGTTTTCCAGGAGAAGTGGTCTGAAATGTTTTTCTTTACGTGCATTAATCAAAAACCGGTGTGTATGATTTGCAACGAAGCTGTTGCAGTTATGAAGGAATTTAATGTGAAGCGTCACTACGAGTCGAAACATGCGTCAAAAATGGATAAATATGTCGGTGTGGCGCGGGCTGAAAAATGTGCTGAGTTCAGGGGAAATTTGAGTAGCCAGCAAAACTTTTTTGTGAGAAGAAAGCAAGAAAACGAGTTGTGCACAAAGGCAAGTTTCATTATCGCAGAAAAACTCGCTTCCCATTCGAAGCCATTTTCTGATGGCGAGTTTGTTAAGGAATGTATGGAAGCTGTGGTTCAAATGATTTGTCCCGAAAAAAGTCGCATCTTTGCGCAAGTGAGTTTGTCGCGGGCGACCATCACCAGGCGGGTTGAAGACATTGCTGAAAATCTTGTGTTGAGTTTGAAGGAAAAAGTTGCCAGCTTTGAATTTTATTCAGTGGCGCTGGATGAGAGCACGGATATATCTGACACAACTAAATTGGCAGTTTTTATCAGCGGCATATCTAAGAAATTTGAGGTGACTGAGGAATTGGCAAGCCTTTTCCCCATGAAAGGAACGACGAAGGGCATTGATATCTTTAATACTCTGTGCGCTGTTCTAGAAAAGTTTGATCTACCGCTGAAGAAAATGTCCGGAGTTGTTACCGATGGAGCTCCCGCTATGTGTGGTATGTATTTTGTTTTCCATCTTATTTAAATTATTCAAGCTTATACCGCAATGTAAAGACGTGCAAGCTCCTTAAAACTCTTGCCTAAAATGTTGTGCTATTTTGAACGTCGCCTTTTGACAGTACTGGCATTATCACATTTATTATGGACATTTGATGTTTTTGGCGCTGGCATCAGGCCATAAGTTTATTTACTTCTTACTTGAAGGGTTGCATACAAATTGATGCAAAATATTCAGCTTTATCAGATTAACGGCCTTGGAAAAATAATAAAGAAGGAGTGTTTTTAAATATATTTTTTTTTTTTTTTTATTTTTTTTTTTATTTTTATTTTTTTTTTTTTTTTTATGTTTTTTTTTGGTTTGTGTTTTTTTTCTGTTTTTTTATATTTTTTTTGACAAAAAAAATATTTTTTTATGTAGAAAAAAAGGGGGGGGTGCCCTTCTCCGCAAAAAAAACAAAAGGTGAGAGCAAATCTCCCACTACCATTACATCGTGCACCACGAGAGCCTCTCCGCCAAAAAAGTGGGGTGCAAAAAAGTCATGAAAAAAAACATCAAAAAAAAAAAATTTTTCCCCCCCCCCCCCCGGGGACCCCCCGGGAATTTCAGGCTCTTCTCGAGGACACGGAGGCGAAAAAGGGTGAGGTACCATATAATACTGAGGTCCGTTGGGGGGGCGGGGGAAAGGTGCTGCGACGCGTACACTAAGGTTTTTTTTTGCACGGTTTTTTTTTACACGGTTTGTTTACGGCGATAACTCCAGAACGGAACTACTTATCGACCTAATTCAAATCACATTTTACGTTTTGGGCAAAAAGTAATCATATGGCAGTTTTTCAAAAAATTCACAATTTTTGGTGTAGATACTCAAAATTTTAAAAATTGTATTTTGACCATTGCATGAAAAGGTAACACATGCAAACAAAATCGGAGTAATTTAAAATGTTTATACATGTGAATTTTTCAACTCAATTTAGTCTTTTTTTACACGGTTTCATAGTAAAAGTGGAACGTATCCCCCGTGCAAAAAAAAACCTTAGAGTATTTGATCTTCGGAAAAGAAACCACCGATTCCTTGGAGAGAAAGGGAAAACAGGTAAGTTTTGCGGAAAAGGGGGGGGGGGGGAAAATCTGGCTTTCCTAACTGACATTACAACGCACCTGAACGATTTGAATTAAAGTCTCCAGGGTAAAGGCAAATTGGTGCACAGCATGTTTAATCAAATCAGTACATTTGAAAACAAACTCGTGTTGTGGGAGAAACAGATGAAAATTCTAAATTTTGCCCATTTCCCTACTCTCGGAAAATGCAATGTGACGTTGACTAAAAAATACGTTGACGCACTCCAAACAATAAAAAATGATTTTTCTCGTAGATTTGGAGATTTCAAAGCGCATGACAAAATTCTAAAACTTTTTTCTGCTCCATTCAGTGTTGATGCTGAACAAGCACCAGATAATATCCAAATGGAACTAATTGAGTTACAGTGCGACACGGAACTGCGAGAAAAATTTGATCGACATGATTTGTTGGTGTTCTATGCCAAATTTGTTTCGGAAGAGCGCTTCCCAGAGCTGCGAAATCATGCTCTTTTCGTAGCTTCTTTGTTTGGACCCACATACATATGTGAACAACTGTTTTCCGTGATGAGCAAGTTAAGTCAAAAGCAAGAAATAAGATAAGTGATGAACATTTGGACAATTCATTGCGTATTTCGACCTTTAGCATGAAGGCTGATCTCGATAAGCTTGCTCAAGAAAAGTGTAAGTGAATTATGTATTAAAATGCGAAAAGTGTTTTTTATTGATTTTCAAATAAATTGAATGTGATATAAATCTACATTTTGTTGTTTGTAATTTTTTTATTTTGGAAGAAAGAGCATTGCTTTACATTTCAGGTACATCTACTAGTAACGTGTCCTCAATATAAGCTGTTTTTTATTAATTATTTTAAGCCATTAAAAATAACTCATTGCGGCCCGTTGCATTGGCGCAAAATTTCATTTTGGCCCGCTGCAAGCATCTACCTGAGCATCACTGGTCTAGAGAACCGATCTTTCGCTGCTGCAAGAAGCTCTCTGTCACACAGATAAAAAGAAACATTGAATTTTCTGCGTTATCTAATGCACATAGGGGGAATGCTAGATTAGCATAACATAATGGGATATTTCATGTAAATTTAAGCCAGATAACGCCTGAATCTAGCCTTTTGTATGAATGATTGCAAACAATTTCGTTGTTTACGCCGTCTTTGGCTTGGAATT